>NHOR01000073.1:0-53554 GCA_002287245.1 Trypanosoma congolense | reverse complement strand
CCGCAGCTGCAGCGTGTTGTTTCCCTCTTGCAAGAGCGGGGCTACGGTGTGAGCGAGTGGGCCCCTGAGGACCACTCCTCCATCACGTTTCTGCGGAAAAGAGGGCTTCCACCGTCGTGATGAACGCCATTCTCGCACTCGTCCTTCACGAATTGGGGCTGCGGTGTGCTGTTGCTGGCCTGGACCTTTACCGTCCGTGGGTTCGCATCGAGGCCGAACAAACCAATGGCATTCATATCGCTGGCACACGCAGGTGTGTGCACGGCACGCGAGGTAATGGTGATACACAACAGCTACCAGCCGTCAAGCCTCAAGTTGGAAGTTACACCGTGGAGCGGGAAGTGCAGGAAGGAATTATTAGCACAAATGATACACAAGCAACTGGCGCTGCTGTCGTGCCGGCGGTTTAACGAGCCGTTACACGAACGACAGCAACAACTGTGCCGCTTGCAGCTGGAGTTTCTCGACTTGCAGGGTTCCCACCGGGTGGCGCCAGGGCCATCCCGTGCTTCAACACTTAATTACTCACATCGCAGAGAGTTGGAAATGTCGGAGGGTGTCTAACGTGTGACGCACATCACAGGCGGCAGTGCAGCGCTGCAACAACGAAGCGTTGCGGAACTAGCGTTTCGTTGAAAATTTAACCAATGGAAACCGAATTTAGATGATAGAGAAAGAGAGAAGAAAGGGCACAGCGAAGATTTGAGAGCGATGTAGAAAAGAAAATAAATAAATAAATAAACCGGGTTATTTATACGCATTGCACTATTGTTATTTGCACAGCTCACTGGTCCCACATGCTGTGCAGGGAGGCATGCGGCGGGCTGTTGCAGCCGTCAATGCGTCATCCGTTTAGCGAACGATGTTTCACGCTTTTCGCTGGGGTCGCGGCACGCCCCGCGGTCGGGGAGCACATAACTCACGCTTCCCTCCCTTTACTTGCTTTAAAGCGCTCAATTTTCTGGGCGTCTCGCTTGTTATTTACCCCTCCCACACACACATGCACACGCACGCGTATGCCTCATGCCAGTTTCCGACATAACGGTGCAGCGGCAGACGAAATCAAAAGGCGGGATAAACACGCGCGTGCAGGTGCCACTGTAACACTAATTGCTTTTATTGGAGGTGTTTATTTATTTTTCGATGATTGTGGTTTTAATTTAATAAATGTTTCTCGGTGTGTGCGTGGAGGGAATTCATTTTGGAACTGTTTTCTTTTTCCTTCTTTTCTCCTCCTCCCACTTTGGTTCAATGTCAAATAAACCGGGCATTCTCCCAAGAAAAAGAAAAAAAAAAGAGAAGAGAAAGAAAAAAGTAGTTTGCCTTTCGTAATGTGTCAGTGGTGCGGCGTTTTAGCAGAAGTTGGCTCACGGGTTTGTGTCAGGGCCCAATTCAGCGCGGCGTCAGGCTGTGCCGTGCAGTGCACGTGTCGCCACTGCGCGAATTCACGTTATCCTCCTTTTTATTGCATCACTGCATTTTGTATCACAGTGATTGAACAAGGAAGAAAAAAAAAACAAAACGTCCACACCACGCACGAGCACACACTTAAGTTCCTCACGCATCTTCCTCTATTTCTTTCCTTCTATTTCAATTTTTTTGTATTTTATTTCCATCAAACGCGTATTCACCCGACGCGTGGCTGTATTTTCGTTCAGAGTTTCTGTCGGCACAAACTGCTGGGAAATGCACGTAACTGCAAACGATGTGCCTCCCTCGTGCAATAAACCGGTTCAGATCAAACAAAAAAAAGGAAAAAATTAGCCGCGCCTCTCGTGTCCCGTGCGTAAAGTTCCTTTTTTTTAGATTTTTTTTTTTTGAAATAAAAAGAAAAAAGGAAGTGAAGGATAAATTCCCCGTAGCGACGAAATGGCACAAGTGAAGGTTAAGTGGGGCAAACAGCTCCTCGAACTTGCGGTGGATCTCGGCTCCTCCGTGGGGGCGCTGAAGGAGCAACTGCTGCGGCTCACCTCCGTGCCGGTGGAGCGGCAGAAACTCATGGGCCTCAAGGCGGCGCGGCCGATTGACGACAACACGACCCTGGCGGAGGCGGGAGTTACGGCTGGGAAGACGCTCATGCTTCTGGGAACTGCAGACGATGCGGTTAAACCCGTGAAGCAGGCGGTGGACACGAAGGAAGGCACCACACCGCATGTCACAGTGCACCAACACACGGGAACAGTGCCGATTGGACTGCAGAACATCGCCAACACGTGCTACATGAATGCGGCTGTGCAAATGCTGCGGCTTGCACCAGAAGTGTACGAGCTGCTCAGCAGCCACGAAAGTGACCCGCTGGTGCGGGAGCTGATGAGACTTTATAAGCTGATGGAGTCACAAAGTGAGGCAATTCCCCAACGTCTTTATGGACAACCCTCATCTCGCAGTACCGCACATTTGGTGAGCTTAACGACAAGGGGCAGCCGATGCAGCACGACGCGCAGGAGGTTCTCAGCGCCTTTCTCCAGCGAATCAACAACAGCATGCCGGAGACGCACAAAACCATGTTTACCGGGAAGCTGACGCAGACGATGGTCTGCAAGGAAGACCCAGACGCTCAGCCAACGTCACAAGATGTTCCGTTTCTGATGCTTTCCTGCAACATTAACACGGAGATACAAACGCTAGAGGCGGGGTTGGAAGCCGCCTTCAATGAAACGTTAGCAATTAACTCTGAAAAACTCTCCCGCGAAGCGATGCACTCCCGCACCAGTCGCATTGCCATGCTGCCCGAGTACCTCTTCGTGCATATGGTTCGCTTCTCATGGCGAACGGACATCAATGGCAAAGTCAAGGTGCTGAAACCCGTCACCTTTCCAATGACGCTCGACCTTAACATGTTGTGCGTTGAGGAACTAAAGAAGGAACTTGCCCCTGAACGCGCTCGAGTGTTGAAGCGACGCGACGCGGAAATTGAACGCCGCCGCGCCTTGCGACAGAAAACACAACTCGAGGGCGAAGCAAGGCCCAATGAACGCGGGGAGGAGGACACGGGAGCAGCGGAGTCATCCGCCGGGGGTGCCGTGGGAAATGTTAGCGGGTACTACGAGCTCTGTGGCGTCATTTCCCATAAAGGCCGGAGCGCGGACAGTGGGCACTACGTTTTCTGGGGAAAATACGCCGAGCAGTGGATGGTGGTGGACGACAATCACGTGGCGTGTGTCACCGAGGAGGACGTGCGGTCGGTTGCGTGGCTCAGGTGAGGCGCACATTGCGTACGTCCTCATGTATCGCTCAAAGGACCCACGTACGAAACGGTCCATCGTCCCGTCATGAGCGTTAAGAAGTGAGGTGGCGAGGGGGCGCGCGTGTAAGTGGCTTACAAAACAAGCACCGGTTCCTCCTTTTTGAGGCAGAAATTTTTCTTTAGAGGTGTCTCGGCACTCAGGCCCTTCGGTTATGTTTGGTGCTTATGCTCCTCCCCCGGTGCCCCTTAGGTGCACGCCTTCGCTGTTATGTGTGTTTTACTTTTGTGTTGTCTCCCAAGTGATGTACTTTTGTTGTTCTCCTACGTTTTTTGTTTCCTCCATTTGAATTTTGCATGTCTTTTTGGTTATTTTTTTTCATGTGGGTAGGAACACTTACATTTGTAGCGTCGTTAGCAGCGGGTCGCATGTGAGCAGTAGTGAAGTGGCCTTGAGCCCCATTCGGTGCCGACGGGAGAAAAGCAGAAGTTGCAACGCCACGGGACCAACGCGTTTTCTTCTAAAGGGAGGTTTATTTTATTTTACTGACCTTACTTCTCCACTAACATTAGCAGCACCTGTTGGAAGTCCCACGTGCTTTCAACGCCGATGTTTCAGAAGCGTCAAGGGAACCTTACGCACACATTTCCGTTGATTGGAGGGGAAGTGATGTGGCCAAAACGGCCTATGCACCGCGGAAAACTTCCCTTCAGGGGCTTTGCCGGTCCTATCAACGCAGCATTGCCCAAACTTCCCCCATTTTCTCTTTTTTGTTGCTTTCGACGCTTCACAAAGTTGTCGAGTCCGTGGCAGGACTCCCTCACTGCAGTTACCATCGATTAGTTCAAGGCAAACCCCGAACCCGACCCGTTCACTGCGCAGGAATCCTCCCCGCGAGCTTAGCCGGGAGGGGCGGCTAAACCCTGTTGAGGTGCCTTATTTTTTTTTCTGCGCACAACGCGCCCATTTCTCTACTTTCTTTTTCGTACTTTTGGTGTCACTCTTTCCTTCTCAATTGCGGTTAGCGGTAATGTTTCGCGCCCCTGCCATTGCATTGCTGCAGGGCGGCCGGACTCCGCGGCGCACCACGCACCACGCCGTCAGCAGCGCCCGGCTCGGGAAGGGCCGGTTTAACCTCGCGGAGTCGCTCCGCCGAGAGCGGGAGCGGGTGGAGCGCAACCGCGCCCTCCCGTGGCGCGACCGCCTGAAGCAGTTGCAAAACTACCCGTGGAAGTTCTTCATTGCGTTTATGGTGTTGTGGTCGTGGCTGGGCACTTACGCGGTGCCGTACCTTAAAAACATGCGCCCGGGAGAGCTGCCCACACTCGGAGACGGTCGCCCTATTCCGGCGGAGTTGAAGGAACACGCGAAGCCAATGCCGCGTTTCCGCCACCTGGAGCCGACTTCCTGCGAGCGTTGAGAACTGCCAACGGAAAAAGAGTGTCAGCAGAGACGGAATTTATGTCTTTTAACGGGAACTCCTTTTTGTTCGCTGTCATACCACCGCTTCAACGTGCAGCGGGCTGAAAGGTGTACACACCGGTTAGCCAAAATTATGGGGAAGCGCTGAGGTTGCGCGGTGCATTTGAGGCGTGGCGGAGTTTGACATGTTTGTCATCTTCACCGTCTCTGCGCCTAATGCGAAGAGGAAAAGTCGTACGGGGGGAGGTGGCGCCTTTGGCCGAGGTGTCCACTTTTCTTTACATCCAAAGCCACTGGCAGCGAGCAGTTTGTTACACATCCACAGTGGTGGAGCATTTGAAACGCCTCAGGTCGGACAGCGTGGCGGCGTTGTGGGTCGCTGTCCCTGTCCGTCTCTGACCATTTAACTTAGCGGTGCGCCTTGCACCGCTGCGTAAATTGCAGCTCGAGAGCACGTGGTATTAATTTCTCTTTTCTTCCCGTTCTTCCAAAGACGTTCCCCCTCCCTCCATTGGCCGAATGGCCGAAATGAGCAACAATAGAACGAAAATAAAAGAGATGCCCCCATCAGGAGGCGGCGAGTTCTTTTGCAAGTATTACCTTCCCAATGTGAAAACAATGATCGGGAAGGGGGCCTCCGCCGTCGTCTACAAATGCACGAGCCGCGTCACAAATGAGGCACTGGCCGTGAAGATCATCGACAAGCGGTTACTTCCCCCGAGCGACATTAAAAACGTCAATATGGAGGTAGAAATGATGCGGCGAGTTGGCGACCATCCGCATGTGGTTCGCTTGATTGACTTCTACGAATCGAAAACAAACATCTTCGTTGTGATGGACCTTCTCGACGGCGGAATGCTTCACGACCGCATCCGCAGCCTCGACCATTACAGCGAGCGCAGTGCCTCGGAGCTGATTGGCAACGTGCTCTCAGGTCTCGCACACATACACGCCAAAGGTGTTATCCACCGCGACCTCAAAGCAGAGAATCTTCTGCTGCGAAAGCGGAGTGACAAACGCGATGACCCGTGGCTTACGGATGTCTGCATTTCAGACTTTGGGCTCGCAACGACAGGGCCTGCGTTCTCATGCTGCGGCACCGCGCCGTACATCGCGCCGGAGGTGATCGAGCTTGGTTACTTTCATCGCAGCAGGGAGCCGTACGACGCGAAGTGTGACGTGTGGTCGCTCGGCGTGATTACGTACATCCTCCTCAGTGGCAAGTGGCCGTTCTCAGGATCCTGTCATGACGCGATCTTTAAACGCATTGTTAAAGGGAAATGGAGGTTCTCGGGGGACATATGGAACAAAATCTCCGCCGAGGCTCGAGATTTTGTGCGCAAGTGCTTGACAAGAGACCCCAACAAACGGCCGTCATCGCGGGAACTGCTGCAACACCGGTGGATAACGGAAGCTCAGCGCGACTGCCATCTCGGGAGCAGCCTTGGAGCCTTACGATCCTGCAAAGCGCTGTCCAAGGTCCACTCACCGCCAGCCGCCCCGCGCTCCACATGCGGCCCGCTTCCCAGCCTTTGCAATAGCGTGAACAACAGCGCACGAAGCTGGTCGTCGTTCACGAAGTACCTGAGCCACTCGGACAGGTTGTCGATGCTGGTCGAGGTGCGATCACAGTCGAACCATGAGGTGGTGCACCACGTCGACTTTGGCAAGGCCCTCTCAACAGGGGAGGGTTGGCGGCTGCAGGACTGCTGCACGTGCGGCTCGACGCTCCTCTGCCGGCACATCCAACAGGTCCACGAGTACCTCTTTGTGGGCAGCAGCCGAGCTAAGCTCCGTCCGTTTGTGTACCACCTGCGCGTGATGCAAACGGAAGCAGAGCGCACCATGAGGCGCTCTCACAACGACAGGGAGAATGCTGCAGAAGTTTTCTACACCATTGAAAACATCATTGGGGCCGCAATTGCGTTTTCTGCTGCGTTCAAAGCGGTGCCGGCCGAGAGACGCCGTGGGCGCGCGTGGGGGAGCAAGGCTTCGCGGCGTGCCTGTGAGGAGACAAAGTCACTTCTGATGTGCAATAAGGACCCGAAACTGTGGTTCGCGGGGGATCCCACCACAGCGGCGCGGTGCCCTGCGACGCCAAGCCCGTGAGCATTCTGGATCGCATATTCTCGTCCATCCCTTCCTGCTTCCCACACACCCTTTTGCCGTTCCAGTGGAGGAGCACAAACTCCTGGGGAGCAGGAACGGATGGACGAATAGGTCGAAAATGATGTACAAAACACCATTTCACCCGGGCGCCGAATCGACCAATCAGATACGCTGTCATTTTTATTGCTACATACATATTTTTTTTTCGAGGAAAGTGGACAGTGGCAGTAACTGCGACACGCCTTCCAGAACTGGTCCACACCACGTCAGCGCCCCCGGATCCACAGCGGGCGGTTGCTTCCTTTTTTTCCTCCTCTTGCCTTTCTTTGTTCTAATTTTCAATATATTTCTTCCACGGAGGGCTGATATCGGCACTCACCCACAGTGTTTTTATATCCTTTTTCTCATGTTTCTTCTTTATGGGCGTGTGTGCCCCACGTCTTCGAGTCTTTTCTCCTGACGTCATATCCGTTAATGTGCACCCTGCACGCGTAAGAAGCCCCATGACGGGCAGACAGCGGGCCAAACGCCCGGCTGATATGTTTTTTATGTTATTCTTCCCTTTTTGTGGCTTGCGTCACGCCACCGAAATATTTTTAAATATATATTCGCTCATATTTTCCTACAACGCACGCCCGCCGACCCTCCAAACCCCAAGCCGGGTGGCATTCACGTGGCTGCGGTGAGGCGCGTTTCCCCACGGCACACGAAAGCCACGTTCATAAAAGAAATAAGTAAACTTGCGAACGTGTAAGTGTAACTAATAGACAAACTTGCGTCTAACGCGAGAAGCTCATACGCACAAGGCACGGCCTCCATACCTGTAAGTGCGACTTGTTTTGTTATGTTTTTGTTTTCAATGGTCCCTAACGCTTTTTTACGCTCCGCTCCGCTTTGCGGGTGGAAGGTGATGTCAGGGCAATCGCCCGGAGCTGCCACAACGTGGCGTCTTAATATGCGAGACGCTAGTCTGAGCTTTTTCTTTCTCACTTCGTGCTTTCTCAATCTCTCTTTGCGTGGCCGCGAGCCCTTTACCACCGTGGAACCACACAAGCAAAGAAACAACAATGAAACAGCAGCGACCGACAAAGCATGGAGACAGCGACCATTCGGCAGAGGTGCCGTGAGTGGCCGAGTCGTGTGTTAACAAAAGTGCACGGTTTATTGCCATCACCGCGTGACCCCAAGGCACGAGGACGGTCCCATGGGAGAGGCGAAAGCAGGGAAAGTGAAGGATGACACGAGCCCACCACGCGCAGGAAGCCGACGGGCAATTTTGCCTTCCGCCGCCGCTCCTTCCAAGAGGATGAAGAGGGAGCAAGAGAACCTGCTCAAAAGCACGGAGCCACACGGCAGTTGCGCTACAGTTGCCACTCGGGCCGGTGTGTGTTACTCTTCACCGCCCGCTTCAGGTGCCAGAGATGCAGCAACTGAAGCCGCTGGCGGTGTGGAGTTAATTGAATAGAGAGGGGCAAACTAACACCACCTTACGAGCTCTGCGGTTATTGGGTAGGTGGACCGGATGCCGCGTCACAGTCGGGTCTCATAAGAGCAGCTGCCCACACGATGCAGAGCGGGTCATGAAATGACGTCGGTTTGCCCCCTGAATGACGGGCGCGGGCGAAACAAATCACAGTGAAAGGCAGAACTATCTTTCCAGGGATAAACGATGAGCACGGTTGGCGCGCGATATCTCCACAATGGTATTTGTTTCCCACTCCAGGCGAAGGCAAAATGCCCCGCCACAGTTCGCGCTCTCGGTCGCCTATCCGCGCTTGCTCCGGCCCGGCCACCATAATTGGAAGGCATGTGGAAAAAGAGAGCAGCGAGACGCCCGCCAGTCTTTTCCAATTCCACCGCCGATTTTGTCCGGGACACGTGCCGTCGCCAGGACGGGGCGACAGCGCAATGGCACGGACGGGATCCCCATGGCAGTGCCAGGAATTGACACCGGAAGGCCCAGCAGTGATCAGCGCTGAGAAGTTCCTTTCATTTGCCCTCGCACCAAAAGGCTACGAAACACCACGCAGCACGTTGGCGCGTCGTGCGGTGAATGGCATGCTACCAACATCACCGCACACGCGCCCAACCCGTTCTTTGCCTTTAGCCTACCTTCTATGTACGGATAAAAATGCCACAACATCCCTTTTGATCTCTCTCTCAACTGTCAGACCACCTCCTCGCGATCCACATGCGCAACTTGCCGCAATCACGCTGCACACGCCAGCGGTTGCTGTCAGACCTAACATGGCGGCCACTCGTTGGAACGCGTTGCTGCAGTGAAATGCGCTGAACCCACCACGAAGCCCAACAGCGCTTTAAGAATCGAAGAAGGCCTGAAATGACGCGGCCCCACATCCGCCTATCAAAAGATGGGCACCGCTGCATGGTGGTGCGCGCGAACTTCGCACCAGTAGCGCAAACGGAGCAGATCAAAAGAATTGCTGCCGCGAGGGAGTGGTCCCTCGAATCCCAAAGCCGTAGCTCACACTAAAAGCTCCTGTGGGCAGCCATAAATGACCTCACGCTCCCACTCCCATGTTGATCGGCTCTGCTGAAGGCAAGTCGCCTCCCAAAACCCACCCAATTGTTGCAGCCGATTCACTTTTGCTTCCTTCCGGCGTTTTCAGCTCCGTGGCCAGCGCCCTTCGTGGGGTTGAACCACAACACATTCCACGGGAACGCTTAGCTCAACATCAGGCTTATTTCACTGCAAAAGACGGTCACAGCAAGCCTGATTTAGATAGCGAGCCACCTACGCCGGATGCACAAATTGCATGCGTTCTATTGGTTGCCTTTGAGTCATGCATGTCCATCCCGTTGGTGCCGTTGACAAATTCCAACGGCACACTTCATCTCACCGCTATCGGGCGCCTATCCGCTATACCCCAAGCCAATAACAATGCCTGACACCTTGGACTCCGAAAATCGCACTTCCGTACCCTACAGGAGCTTTTTCCACTCTGCTCTGAGGCGGACAGGACAAATGTACCCCTGCAGCCCGGGTTGCCTTCTAGGCGGCTCCTGATTTCCTCCAGCCACTCTTCGCACAGCTGGAGAACCTCTGGCGCAGGCCCACAACAAATGGTCTTCAAAGGTAAACTTCAATACCCGCAAAGCTCTTCCCGATGCGTACAAACAACTTCCCCTTACCAGAGTCAGAAAAGCAGTTCACTTGTTGATCATTTTCTTTACTGTCAATCCTGCGAGTGATGGGGCACGAAGGAGGTGCACAGCAGCGGTTTAACAGGTCGGGGAAGGAACTGAGTTAATCACCAAACTCTTCACGCCAGCAAAACAACATGCAGTCACCTCCCCTTCTCGATAAACATTGAACATGCTCCCCGATGGTCACCCGAGTAACAGACCCGGATTCTTCACGAGGCATTCAAGGGCTTCTAACGGTAAAGAAACGAAGACAGACTGTGGGTCTAAGGCTACCAACCAGCGAGGAAGCGCAGTAAAGTCACGCGGCTAAAGAAAGAAGCCCCACGGAACAGCGCAACCATTTAAGTGGGCCGCAGTGTCTGTGTGCACAGTATTAAAATACAGCCCGGCATAGGTACGATAAAAAGAATAAATCGGAATATATTTATGCGGGACGTGATTGGCCGGCAAACTGAGGACAGTAGAATCACTTAGCACTGTAACGTCTGAGTGCTACAAAAACGAAAACTCTAGCCCAACACCCGGCACCCGCTTCGGTCAAACATTGCATCAGCCCCATGGAAGAAAAAAAGAAAAAATGGGCTACGATTACCGAGAGAAAAGTCAGACGTGCTAATGGTCAACCGCCGACTCACTAATAATATGATGGTGATATGCTATCAACATGTTCACCTGCTTGAGAATCGACTCCAGCCGACAGTGCGGGGAACCGCTTGACGATGGAACTATGAAACTTTATTACCTCCCTGCAGAGGGTGCACGAGGTGGGTCAGCCTCCACGAAGAAGGAAACACGGACGAATGGAAGAAACTACATATTGGCCAACGCATGCTTGCCTGCAGCCCTCATCATGCGAACTGGTCCAACCGAGTAGTGCCTAATTACCGACCACCATCAACGCTATTCCGCTTCTTGTGAACAGCCACGGAGACAGGCTCACATATTCCCACTTCCGCTCCTTCCATCATGTAACGCGTAGTCTTGAACAATGCCGCATGCTCCTTCCAATTAATGGAGTATCTCGAGGCACCTGAAGAATACCTGCGGCACTGGTGGCTTGAGTCTTGCAGCACTCGCTCCACATCCTCCCAGCGAGAATGAAAACGAGAGCCCAAAACATACCGAATTATTGGTCCCACCTTACGAACCCGCAGCTCCAATTCATCCCATTCCCTTTTGAGCCCTTCGATCATCTCTTCAGTTAGCGGGACTTCCTGACGGAGTGCGGAGAACCTTCCTAATGCATGTAGAACTTTGAGCTCCAGATTGTCGTGGCAGTTAATATAGATGGGAAGTGCCTGGTACCGATTTACCCAGTGTTCAAACCTCTCAGGCGAAGGCGTACTCATCACAAGAGCACCCCAACATGGCGGGATAGAATAGGGAAATATCTCTTTCTTGTACTCATCAAATATGGCATACCCTTTCCTGCACTGAGTGGCCATACGTTCAATCTCACTTACACCGTCTTGCACGTTATAGTACACCGCCATTCCAGGAGTGTCACCCTTGTGTCGGTGAAGAATGCATACTTCGCCCTTGCTAAAGTACGCTATAGCACACAGTTCTTCCGAGCTATAGTGCAACAATTGGTAGAGTAGAAATGGTCCCAAGCCTCTCGTTTTTCCGATTCCAGCAGTGCCAATAACAATGTGGTACTGCGGCATTCTGCACTCGTCCGGCTTCAACCACCGATCAAGTTCCTCTTCAATAATATACCACACCCTCATCATTTCCTTGCGAATATATAAATGAGTGTAATCGTCACTTTCTCCTTGTGGTGCAGGAAGAGCTTGTAACGGCTGTTGGGGAGTGTGCATTCTGTTCGGCCATCCCAGAGCAGAGGAAAGTACAGCCACAACTGGTACTTTTTCACTCCTCACTAGCATCTCCCCAGCATCATAGGACTGCCCGAGCCCAGGCGTCATGTCAACGTCCCCTCGTGACCATAAGCATGGAACTTCTGTCTTTGCATTGAGTAGCTTCATTCCAAATGGTTCATTCTTGTACATCTTTCCGGTTATTACACATCTCCACCTTGCATTATAAACAGAACCATACAAGCCATTAATCACCTCAGCGCTCCGTGGCATCACCCTCACTCGGTTTTCCTCCACACGCCTGGCAGCAGAAAATGCCTTTTCTAGTCGTTTCACTGCATCAGGTCCAACAGCATCTCTCAATCCTCTGCTGTCGGTTTCTTGCATTCCATCTGACTGCCTCTTCCTGTTGCCAATATAACGCGCGTTAGCATGGGTTGCGTACATGTCGACTTGTATATTTATATAGGCGTACCTGTGCGCGTTTGTGTGTGAATGTTATGATATCAGGCGTTGTTAGTGTGCAAAGGGTTGGGACCTTAACTAGGAGTACAAGACCATATATGGAAAAATATATGAGATGAAGGTGACACTGCGCTCAAGTTGTCAATGCGAAACCTCAGGAGTATATTGACCTCCAAAGACCCCAAATCATTTTTCAGGATAGTGCACATAACACGTCTCTTCAGTGGAGATTTGGTGAGGGGAAACCCAGATCCATAGTCACGGAGTAACCCTATTATCCTCGGCTTCACCCTCAGCCATGTCCCTCCTGTCCGTTGTGTACCATGAGAAACTCATTGATTAGCCAGGACGTCCGATTATGTATGGATCACAATACTTATGTAGAGTTTAGAAACTACAATAGTAAAAAAATCCATAGTCATTCAAAACCAATAACAGCGCAACGTGATGACCAGTGAAATACCAATAGAGGAGGGCACACCTTCTCATACGTTTAAACCCTAAATGGCTCCCAGTTTCCGACAAACCCGACGTGAAAAAAGCTCGCGCCGTTTACTGCATTTATTATCGCATTTTTGTGTCCCTAATAATTTCACTCAAGCCAGCACATGCACACAATCCTGGAGCACAGTGCAATAAGCTTTGAAGTGACCCCACTCACAGATAAAGCAAAAAGTGTTACGCGTATTCACTGACACTCACGAAAACAAACTTTCACATATCCTAAGTGACACAGCACTGCTTTTACAGGAATGTGGGAAAGTACTTTTCACAATTTGTGTAGCAGCAAACACTTAGGGCTGATGGCATCACACACACGAGGCACATAGCTAAATCGTATTAGAAAAATCTTCCTCAACAAGAGGAAATTGTTCGATAACCGCTAATATATAAACCTTCATACAATGGCAGTACGAGATGAACCACAGCGTTCGCATGTTAAAAAGTCGTGATTAGGTCCCACAATCAGCAGGTCACATAGGATCACGCCAAACCTCTGACGTTTACCTCAACTCGATCCTCGATACACTCACTTTGAAAACAACACAACAACACAACTCAATGCACTTTTCGTAGTCGCGTCACGAACACAAACAGCGTTCAGTACTATTTTAGAATATAAACACCACATGTAACTAAGCGTTAATTCCAGTACGTGTTCCTCTTCTTCTAAAAAGAAACTTACGTATTCCCATCAATGGTCTGCATATTCCGTTAAATTGGGCTGCGCATAAGTTGTACTGTACGTGTCTTTGCCACCTATCATCAGGTAGAGACTCCACCATACTGCTTCTTGTACCCATCGCTTCAACGGCTTGCATGTGTTGCTCGTAAATAATTAACCTGTGTCCTATCATGCATGTCTGCCCTATTAATTGAGCCATTACCACATCAACAAATATACACTGCCTGATTATGGTCCATATTACGAACATGATTCGAAACAGAGAACAGAAAAACTCTATACAAAAACTACGTGCGAGACACCTTAAGCAAAGGCAAGTCAAACTGCGCTGAAGTTGCGCCACAACATTCATTCTCATGTTACGTAGCGCGCACTGACCGCGGAAGGGAATCGACAATTTCACAATCAATAAACACTTTGCTCAATTCCCTGTAAGTTTTTTACATAACATATGAAGGTGCAGCTGCCATTGGGGAGGAAAATCAGAATACCGTGACGAAGAGAGTGGCAGATTTGAATCCAAAAGAACAGCCCTTGTTTTACCCGCACACCGTCACACGTTTCAATGGAACTGGTCTTGAAAAGTACAAGCAACAAGCAAAAGCCGCGCTCCTTATTGGTGAAAAACATCTCACCACGAGCACAACAAGGTAAAGGAAAATCCGTACGAGGCGCGGCAGTCTGGCAACCCGTTCCGGCATGCACTTCACCGCCTGTCGCCTCTACGAAGGGCAATCCTTTTTGCGTGAGGGCCCAGCTGGCGGCAACTGGGCAAACTAAATGCATCGATGCATGCAACGGCTTTGAGGACAATTAGAAACGTGGTTAGAGGTTCCAAACATATCGATTATCCACTGGAAAGTGTGTTTTTCAATTCATAGAGAAGATTAGTAGCTCCGTTATCCGATACCGATCGGGGGAAATATGGCGGAGCCATATTCACCAACAGGAAGCCTCAACAGCCACCAAGTTTGAATTCATGCAGAGCTATGACGTGGAGCAAGGTGAAACATTATTTTAGGGGAAGCGAAACCCACTCTCTCCCGGTTACTCATGGTCATCTGAGATGCTTCAAAAGTGGAGGAGCTGTAATCGGAAGAAAGCGGACACTTTGAATTTGAAAGTCTGGCATGCTTAGAGTGGTCACAGCACTTTGTACTATGCGGCAATATCCAAAGCATACTCACAAGAGGTGGATGTGGATAAGTTCGGTTGAAACCATTTGCACTGACGCGTCCCAGGGTGGCACTAACAGTGAAAAAAACAACCAAATACACACCAGTAATAAGGCAAACTAACAGTGTATTCGGGCTGTCACTCCACGAAGCCGCATGAACAAACGCTCCGCCATACCTTCCAATGTTTTATATAAGTGGAAAGAGTGAGTGTGTATTGTTCCAGACCCAAATATAAGCGGTTCAATGCTCCTTCTTCACTCAAAAATACTCGGTAACTCGCTCCTCTCTTTCACTTTGGCGTCACCGGTAATACCCGTTGCCACGCTGAGTGCGACACTAACGGCTTGTTGAATCACCTCTACGGAGTTTACACGCGTGTTTCGCATTGTTAAAACACAAGCTGGGAAAAAACATGGTCACCTTCAGTTCGATTGCTCCCATAACTACCTTTGACATATTTTCCGAACGATGGTGTTTGTCAATAGCCTTCAGGGGACGCACCTGCACACCATGTGAAGGAATATGAAGTCTGTTTCCAGGCCGCAGTGAGGTTTCTTGTGTGTGAAGGCGAAGCGTGGTTGCTGTCGGGTTCCTTGAACAAAGTCATTTCTGGCACACACGTTATGCCCTCTTTGATGTCTCCAATTCCCGGTGCTTAGTTACTGATATTCACGTCTGCCTGCCAACAAGTGGCCATGATGATCCTTACGTTTCTTTAACAGTCTAACACACGATGCGTATCTCTTCCACTTGTGGCATCGTTGTCCCCAATACCGCCCCGTGATTGTACAAGAAGATGCTTCCTTTGGCCACTGTCCAATGACATGTTATGAGATGGCTTCTTACATTCCACTTCCCGGCGCGCACGGGTTGCTTCCATGGCGCCTGTCTCCTGGTTGAAAGCTTGTGAAGAAATACCATGAAACTGCTGCCTCAGTTAGGTCACTGATTTCCACATCCCACATGAGGTCCTCAACCGCCCCAGGTATGCCTCATGTTGGCGACGAGTTACAACAATCTTCTTGACAGTGCGCCATCCCGGTGGAACCTTCTCACCAGAGCCTTTTTATATATATTACATCCTTCCTCGGTTCGTACAACTTCCAGTGGTTCTCTATGAGCTCTAGGTGTGTCAAAACGCATTGTCGCGGTGCTGTAGCATACCTCTGACGGAAGCAATGCGAGGTGGAGTGTTCGTGAGCCTTTTTGTCAAGGGGCGCGCAGAAAAGCGGGTTGACGGCAAAAGGGAAAACATGAGCAACTGCTCCAGTGCTGTGGGTCTTGCCATATAACTTCTGAACGGCGGAATCGGCCCAGAAATCTTGGGTATATGCTTCCATGAGCTTCAGCGACCACCACGTGTGGGGCCAAGTTACTCCATCACGCTTTCCCGTACAAAATGCACTGAGGGATTCCCTCAAATATTATCACGAAGTATTTTCATACATCACCATCACGTACTCATTTCTAGCTCCGTCATCGGCCAGAGGGCATTTTCACGGCCCACAGAGCTGAGGGTACTCTCACGGATGTGGCGTGTTATTGCACCGTCACTTCCGCTCGCCGTCAGCCTTTACCGGTCCCGGTTCCCACAACTCAGCATGTTCATTCAGAACGGGGCGTTATCGGCCGAAATCAGGGAAGTGGGTCCACAGTTTTCTCTCACCCCATACAGTATGCACGACACCACAAACATCTTCAATACCTCATGCAGAGGATTGGCCAACCACTTCACCTGTAGAATCAAAAATCTCATGGCACCTCGCCGGCCTCGAAAGGCGGCACGATAATCGCACATTTCCTTTTTGTGGAACATACCTTGTCCGTAGGCTCATGATAAACAGATTCAATCTCTTGTCTCAATTTTCATTCCGAGCCATGCCACGTGTTTTGATGCAGTCTTTCCTGGGTAACTACGCCTGCCGTTACCAACCCTATACTTTCCTCAAGCCCAGCCCCTCACCATTGCTATTGCCAGCTGCTGTCGAATGTGTTCGTTTTCCAATAAGCAAGGCGCCCTTTGCTATTATTGGTAGCGCTAAATTTACGCAGGAGCAACTGAAAATGCGGCAAGCAACTTTGGAGAAGCACTGGCGCAATCATGTGGCACAGTTAATGCAGCACTCTGATTGGCAGCCAACAACCGGGCTTCCTTGACAAGAACCCTGTGACCTCCATTCCCACAGCCTTAGGGATTTTTTCATTGTCATTGCTGTTCTCCTACTTAGCAACACACCCTTCTCTCTTCCAATTCAAGTGTTGCACAATGAATCCAAACACCCATCCCTATAGGCACACATATCTTTATTGAGAGCTCTTTTCCTCTTGAGTGGTACCCTGTTTACCGTCTCTTGAGTATATTTAGATACGTTTGCTTCAAAAGCAACGGCGCACTCTGTTGCCCTCCCGAAGTCCGTTCCCCATTACATCGTTAACCAAGCCCTCATGATAACAATGATTGGGCTTTCTCCTCCCACGTGACGTCACCGTCTTTCTTTGAAGGCAGAATATCATAACCTTTGGTGTCGGCTTTTGCATTGCAGGAACTACCCTTGTCCTTTCTGTCAACGTAGGAGATTCGCTTGTTTCGCGATGGATCCTAAGCGGTGCGGCATCTGTTGCAGACGGTTTATCCGTTCACAAGTTGTTCACCCTGAAGTCATCGCATCAGCAGCTTTCGCATTCTGTTCCAAACATCAGCTCGAATGTTTCTTCCCCTGACAGACCATCTGCCTTCGGTGGACTCAAAAACATTTACTGGCCGTCGACATATTCCCAGAAAACTGCTCTGGCAACATTTTTCAAGGTGAGCAAAATTGTCTGAATGGGGAATGTTGTTATTGCTATTGATCACATAATGGAAAGCTGCTGTTACAGTGCTTGGAAACATAGCTTGTGCAAACGTCAGCATCTCGTCA
This sequence comes from Trypanosoma congolense, assembly GCA_002287245.1. Taxonomy (NCBI): domain Eukaryota; phylum Euglenozoa; class Kinetoplastea; order Trypanosomatida; family Trypanosomatidae; genus Trypanosoma; species Trypanosoma congolense. The sequence continues at coordinate 36,103 of NHOR01000073.1, read as the reverse complement.
CTTTTTCTGTTGCTTACCCTTTCACCATTAAACTCACGACTGAGCCGTACAACTCCGCACTATGATTGAGAACCCGCCTTCTATGCGGCTGTCCTTGAGGTGTTGGTAGTGTCTGTTGCCGGCAGCCCAATGTCCTTTAGCCGCTATGCTTGCTCAATACGGGAGGCGAATGATGACTGCTCATCATATTCTCTTGGTTAGCCTTTCATGATTTGTCTATTTCTGCAGCAACCAAATTGCCTTCATGGATCAACGGAACTGATCCTTTCCCAATATCACTGTCCAGGGACGGCGCATGTCCACTGAAACCCATAAAAGCACATTTGCGCGCGGAGAGTGGCATCTTACGTATTCCCTTCGCTATAGGTGCCCGTGATATCAACAGCCACTCCGGTTGGCAGACTTTTCACCTGCTGCTATATCTCAAGGCCGAGTGGATGCTGGATCTCTGTGCTGCTGTGATGGCTCGGGCGTGGCAGATCCCTCGCTGTGACATTCTGAGTTGGCTAAGAATGAAACGGGGACGTGCCGTCAGTGTGCTTGAAGGTTTTGCATACCCTTCCGTCCGCCTTGGCAACAAGTTCCTTACTTTTTGTTCTCACTATGGGGGAATGTTGCTTGACTGAGGGCCTGAGAGGCAGCAGTGGGCCATCCGAAGCGCACCAGCCCTTACACAAGCCGAAAAGCAAAAACGATTTTGTGCCAATGCCTCTAACTGGAGGTGTAGGCAAGAGACCTTAATTTTAACAACTCTCGATTTCAGACCGTCGCACAATCCAGGCCTAGACTATCTTGTGGAAGGTATTGCGCCTTTGGTATCCTGGAGACCACACTCCAGTAAGGACTTTGGGAATGCAGGGATGATAAGCGAGGTGCACTGTTCTGTGCCTCATCTCACAACGCTGCGAGGTGAAAGGCATTTTAAGGTGCACTTGAGGAACAAACATCAGCTCTGCAGGGAGAGCAAAGAGCATGAGCGCTCGTGAAAGGCAGCACCGGTGTGATCAGCATGAAAATGTCAGCGTACGACTGGAGGGTGCAAAATCACACGTGCGACAGACAATACCACAGCGTCAGCAAACGCAGTGCCAACTGGCAAAGATGCATGGGGGAGTTAATGAGAATGGCATAATGCTCGGAAGGTGAAAACGGCCAGAAAGACTCACAACCGCAGACAATATCCAATACGGAAAATGGCCAAGTAAACTGTCTGCGGGTGTGGACACAGATGCCTCGCCACATAACATTGAATACCAACGGCATGGCAAGGTGCGGGGAGAACACGCACATTCCTAGCTTCACTGGAAACGAGGTAAGGGACAGTATCGTGGGAAGGGCTTTGGGAGGCTATGCAGCAAGGCACATAGAGGGCATGGTATCACGGTATCGAGTAAGTTTCAGAGGCACCCGAAATGTAAAAAAGTACTGAGGAATGCAGATAAGGCTTAAGTGACTTATGTGAGCACCCCACAGCTCCATAGTATAATTGCTGCAGTCGCCTGGTCAGGTTCTGGTTGTTTATCCGCTTTCTGCTCCTGTTTCGCCAAGCCCTGCGCCGGGCTCACAGCCACGCAAGGTGGCACTGTGCTGCGGACTCTTATGATTTGTTGAGAGAGCTGTGCCCAATAGCACGTTTATTTTGGTGGCAAATTGCGTGCGCAGTTACGCGCCTTGCAGACAGCGGAGTGTTATCCGGGAGTGCGAATGCGGTATGATTGCGGTGCTTAGCAGGCTCCATGTAACACGGGAGTTGTTTCCTTTGCACGCTGAATAGGGAATGAGGAAGAGGCCAGCGGAACCACAGCCGAAGGGAGCAAAGTAGTGTTGATGCGGGTAAACTGCAGCAACATGTCGCAATGTGTAGAGTGTCTTGAGAAGGGCTGCACATCCAACGGAAAAGAAGCGGCGGTTTCCGGTCTCAGAAGCAGCGGCTCCAGGTGTCTGAGGTGCTTTGGAATCCAAGCAACACAAGAAGTGCAGTTGAGGCTTCCCCCGCTCGTGACTAATAATGCCCTGTGATAGATGTCACGCCATTTTCCTCACGAGGGATGTGGCAAAGTGATCATGAGACTGTGGGAGTATTGTTGTGAGTAAGATGGCGTTCCCAAAGCTTTTGGACGCACGTTGTGTGTGCGCGCATGCTTCCGTGTGTGGAGCTGTATGCGGTGCTGGTATGACATGCTGAAAGAATAGAGTGGTCTGAGTTGACCAGGAGGAATATGGAAAGTTTATAACGCACTTGTGGACTGACTGCGTGTGACATGAAGCCGGGTACATCGGCACACGCGACGGTGGCGGTGGCAGTGGCAGTGCATGTTCTCAGCGGGATGTTACCAGCGATGGTTAATAAACAAGTGGCTCTCATGGACGTTACTCGTTGCACATGGTGCTGTCTGGCCTCCTGGGCAGTAATTGCAAGCAGCATGGAAAAGTCGCCACTAAGGCACAGCACGGCACGGAGAAGGCCAACATGCGTGATGCTTATACGGGCCGGTCTCGGTGTGTGTGTAGGGCAATGGGTTGGTCTGCTCCCTACCACCGAAAACTGGGAAGTCCTGTCGCATCGCTACAGTGTGCCCTCATGTACGTGTGGTAGGACCAATGCCATTCAAAATAACTGGAGAGGCTCCGAACGCCTAGGACGCTTAAAAACAGAGCACTAGTACGGGCTCTCATGCCAAGCTCCCGTCACCTGTTTACACCGACCCAACCTGTGCGGTAGGCTGTGGTACTCCGCACTGCATTTTGTTGAGCAGCGTCACAGTCCCAGGCGTGAGGAAAGTGGCCACGTTCCCTCAGGCTGTTTGGTGGGAGGGCCATGAGCCATCGGTGGGATGCTGCGTCATGGGAGCATATCAGCAACGCGATGGTTATGCCGCTGTGGAGGCAACCCGCTGGATGGCATTTTGTGTGAGAAGTCAATGGAAGGCACAATGAGTTGAGAGGACTGGGAGCAGAGCACACGGAGGAGCATCAAACCCCTCTGAGCAGCTTCCCTTTGCTGTGGCTTGTCAAGTGACTGCCAGGAAGGGTTTACTTAATGCGCTTTCCATTGCTTTTCCTCGTGGCCGTGCCGTGCTGTGTTGGTACGCGGTGAATTTGCCTTGTCGGGCAGAGGGAAGTGGAAATGAGATATTTGAGCCCGGGGTGCTCCGTTACTAATGAGGAGTGTGGCACCTGATTGTGCGTACGGCGCCACATTGTGTCGCTCATGTGTTTGATGTGCCCCGATGAGTCTCTCAGGTGGCTGTGGCATGTGATGTGTTGGGAGCCGATGGTGCCGCCGGGAAGCAAATGCGTGAGACCTTGTGGCCGCATCCATTGGTGTGCATGTGGCATCCCGATGGCTGCGTATGTGTGTGTGTGTGACTTCCACTGAATGTTCCTGAAGTGGTGAATGGAAAGGCTTTTGACAAGCGAGCTGAGTGTTCAATGATATGGGTTAGTTTTAGCCCCGCTAAGGAAATGTGAGAGCCACGCACCATTTGTCGAGGCGCATCGCAGAGCCGTCCATCGGCCGCAACAGCTTGACTGGCAGCTGTGAGTGTGGGGCATAACGAAATGGATGGGCTCGTGTGAATGGGACGGAAATATGACTGCCGTGCGGGCGACATTTGTTGCTGCTGCTTGGATATTTGTCAGTTTGTTTGGAGGGACTGTCAGTGTGGATGAAGCAAGCGCCCGTGAGGATATTGGAAGTCAGCGGGAAGAAACTCCCCACAACGTTATAACGAAATGTGCAACCCAGCGTGAATGCACACCAACAGATCGCGGCAGGTGCAATAAATGGAATGAGAGCGCTGACCATTAGGGGCTCAGTTTTGTATTGGAATGGTTTGAACTTTCCTGATTGGTTTGAATAAAATGAAAAATAAATCATGACGTGCCGACATGACGCCAAACCGCTGACGTGTGGCTGGCAACCCGCTTTGAATGAGTGAAGCTTCTGGTAAAATTAAATGAGGCTCCATGGAGGGAATTGGAACCGTGTGGTTAGCGCGATGACACCGCTTAAATAATGGCGAGCATTTCCCAATTTATTTTGTAACTCCGTGGAATATAAACATGCGCCCCAAATATATTTGCCACCCCGGCCCCGCGAGCACCGCCGAGTGCGACTGGGCGTGGCGGAGGCGTGAGGGCTCTGGAGGTGCTCAAACGGGAGATGCGGCGATAGGGCCCAATGGATGTGCGGTTGTGACAAGAGGTGTTGAAGCCATTTCTCTTTTGTTGTAATTGGAGAGGCGTGCGAGTGGGAGGCTTTGAAGGGATCGTAACACCCGCCACGGCCAATGAAGCGAGGGAAGTGTGAGACCATGCGTGAGAGGGAGGGAAGGAATGAAATGAGTTGTGGTGTGTTTCAGTGGAGCGTGTGTGACCCAATGTGTGAATGCAATGGCCTTACGACATTCCGAGGTGTGTGGTGGGAGTGGCCCTTACACGTGTCCATGCAATGGAAATGAAGCTGAGCTGCGATGATATTTTCTTTCATTATGCTTTGCGGAAATAACTGAGCACGTCAAACTGTGTGTGCCTGCCATGCCACAAACCATTTATTTGTTTGCGGTCACTGCGCGCAGTTCATGCGGGGAAGGTGATGGAGCGCAGTGTCCAGTTAGGCAAATAACGTTGAGAGAATGTGCGGAGGTGTGAGGGAACCGTTAATGGCTCCTGGGCATGCGACTGTGGCACATTTCAACCATTGTAGGCCTGAGGAGTAATGTGGTGTTGCTGCCACGTGCGTATGGTGGGAAGTGTCACACCGCTCTCCGTTGCGATACGCCGCCAAGCAGTGAGGGGACTGCTGTGACGCCGTGCTGCCACTGGAAGGGATAAAATAGAAGGCTGAAGTGCAGTTACCCCTCGTGTTTCCGCGTGCCGGTGTTACCACCACTGCCCTGCACCATGCGCATCCGAGCACTCGGGGCACGTGATGGAGACCGAAAGCATGCAGCAGTTGTTGCCCGCATTGAGGTTTCTGACCTCGGCATGGGGCAGGCGTGTTGGGATGTTGAGATATGCATTGGAAGTGAGTTTCATTATTTCCAGCATTAGCGCATATGATTTGCTGCCCGGGTTGCATATAATCCCTGCATGTTTGTGTGGCCTCACGTGCCGTTAGTGTGCGGCCTGCAGCCTCGCTTTTGGTATCAGCGGATGATGTTTGCTGTGAGTGTCATTGGGGCTCACTTGTGTGCTCGTGTGTGTGTGTGTTCGTTTGAGGATGGAGTGGAATAACTCTCAGTGAAGTGGAACTATGCGGTGAGAGCGGTTTGTGTGGCAGTGTGGCTGGAGGATCTCCCAATGCGATTGAAGGGAGGCTGCGATGAGTGAGGAGTGGCGGCGTGCACTGTGGAGCGCAGGATGGAGCTGAAGGCAAAATAACAGCACTGGAATTACCAATGCCAGCAATGTGTTGAGTGCACGGGGAGTGTATTATCCTTTCGTGTGTCTCACAAGGGAATTGTGCTTTTATTGGCATTCAGGCGGCAGCGGGGGAATGTGTTGCTCTCTGCAGTGCCCCATTGTGCTGCGCTCAGTGGAATATCTTCCAGCAACCGGTTGACTGGCATGAGATCAGTTTTGTGTAGGCACGGTGCCCATGTGTTGGAGTGAGGGAATTATGAAAGCAAGTGACAGTGGTGGGAGCGAGGGGGATGCGGTGGAGCCACTTGATTGATTGGAGTTGGGAGGAGCACTGACCCTCCGTGGGCGGAATACCGTTGCATGCCGTTGGTGTGCATGGCTGCCTGCGTCATGGAGTGACTTCGCGGTGTGAGGGCAGCCACGTAATGTGGTCGCAGCACACACTCGAAGCAGGCACTGCGATATCAAATGGACCATATTGCCTCAGTGCTGCCTTCACTTCAGAGGGCTTTGATTTCCTCAATGAGTGAAGTGGCTTTGCATGAGTGCCTGAAGGTGAGCTCTGCTGTGTGACTGTGAGGAATGGCCATTGCACCTTAACAAATCGGGATGCAATGTGTTTGAGTGTTGAACCGCTGGCCGTGCAACTGCTCCGTGACTTATTCCTGTGAGCATTTGGATGGAGGATGCAGCTGAGAATGACATGTGCAGTGTTGGTAGCAGGGAGGGATGCGTGATGCCAGCTGACTTTGGCCGCACGCCCCTGCAACAAATGCTGCCTCCAGTGGTGTAATGTGGCAGTGAGCTGAGGAGTGAGGGCCATGCGTGCGTGCGGTGTGACAGTGCGAGTGCGGCCCATTTGTTACAGGCACTTTTCATATTGCTGCACAGCCACACCTTCAGAGCACTGATGTGAGAGGGAAGCCCATTGCGCTCGAGTGCGTGACGCGGTGTGGCTTAACACTCTCCACGCGTGGCATTGGTCTGCCACTTTCTCATATAATCCATAATTCCCATTGAAGGGATGCTTATTCCCTCTTGATTGTGTGTGTGCTTTATTGCTGTACGTTGCCTGTGTGTTTGTGCCACTGCTCACTCGCCCTCCCTTTCATTTCCTTCACTCTCTGATTGTACGCGTAGCACTGAAAGTATAAAATAAACACAAGCGGATTATATAAATGGAAGGAGGGGGAGTGAAGCGGACGAGGGATGAGATGGAAAGGAGGGCCGTTGCTCCTGTTGAACGGTCTCCCGCACGCGATCAAGTGACGGCTGCAACTGTTGCTGCTGTAAGGCCTGTTGCTGTGAGACATGACGTCGTGGCACGGCCGAGTGGCGGATGGACGCTGGACAGCCATGTTGAGGATGTATTGATGGGTTACTGTGGTGGATTAGACGGTATGAGACTGCATGACTTCCTGCTGGAGCACTTTGGCGAGGCATTTGGCTCTCCAAGTGTTTCCATGCGTGTGTTTATGGGCAACCCTTCCTTCTTTTTGAGAGATGAGTCTTTATGCACACTGGTAACGGATTCAGAGCCGTACAGGGAATATGTGGAGGAATATGAAATGTATGATGCAATGAGGGAAGGAGTGTACAGGCTGAGTGCTAGAGGAATTTTCTCCCTCCTTCAGTGGTCACGTGCAGAAACCGCTAATGAGGTGAGAGATATTAATGCTTGTGTGAGGGGCATGCTGAATGCCTCAATCTTAAGTGTGAGGCGTTATGAGGAAGCCATGAGGAATGCTAACGCACCCGGTGACGAGGAAATTGACGATGTGTACGATGCCGTTTTCAACGCAAGGTGGAGCTATGTTGTGAAGAGCGGTGTGTACAGCAAGAAGTGGCTTGGGATGGGCGTGGTGCCTGTTAGTGAGGGAGAGCAGCCACACTTATGGTCCGAGGCGCAGGCAGACATCAAACCCGATGCTGATCCCGAAGAGCATTGGGAGGGCGATGTGGTGCCGGGTGTGGAGGGGAAACTTGTGATGGCGGTTCTCTCGTCACAGAAAGGATGGCCGTACGGATTTTTTCAAATAGATGAGGTACGAGAGGAAAAAGCGAAATCGCTGACTGAGTACAATGCCGTGTGTGATGCCTACATTCGCAAGGAGAATGTGCGAGTGTGGCACATTGTGCAGGAGAATATCGATGCGTGGAATAGTGGCGTCGGAGATGTGCACCCGTTTATTGTGATTGGCACGCCGGGCATTGGGAATTCCTTTGCCACCGGCTCTTTGCTCCTCTATCAACTGCTGCATTACAAGCCGGAATGGCTGAAAGTGGTGGCGTACTTTGTGAGGGGTGAGGCGTACCTTTTCCACCGCGAGGAGAGGAGGGTTGTGCATTATGCGGAAGAGGAAATAGCGAGATGTGAAGTTGAAGGCATGGCAAGGCGAGGCATTGAGGGTTACATGATATATGACAATAGCGATAACGGCATTGATATTCGTGTTGGTAGCTGTTCAAGTAGTTGGGGCATTGTTCTGATTTCACCGCCCAACGCGAATAAATTCCATGAATTTACAAAACAGTTGCAGCACACACTTCCTACTTACATAAACTGTTACGAGGATGCTGAGTTCAAGGCTGCGCTTGTGTGGGAGAGGCAATCGCAGTTGGAGAATAACCAAATTAAATTGGAAAATGCCAATCTCGGAAGTGACTGAGAACAGCTTAAGTAACTTATTTCCGTGATGGGCCCGGTGCCACGCTACGTCCTGGGGGATGAGGCAACCTTTGACGAGCGTGTGGAGGAGGTGAAACGTGCATTGGAATTGGTTTCCTTTGACTTCGAATATTGCATGAGTGGCGTGGGAGGGCACCATGCATAAACTGGTGAAGTTGGTGCGTTGTGAAGTGAACGGTCGGTTGGTGTGCAGGACCGAACCACGTCTGTACATGTGCGGAAAGAAATCAACAGGAAAATGCTTGTAGGTAAACATTAAAGGGAGATATGTCACGTCGCATGCTTTGTGGTTAGCAGGAAAGGTGAACTGATTTATTTGGGACGGTGACCATGAGGGCTTCCATGGCATGGAACGCTGTGGACGCGCTAGTCGGACGCATTGAGCGCCTGCCTCGTAGGAATGAAGCAAAACACCAGTCAGTGCTCTTGCGACGGGGAGTGTGGCTATGCTTATTTCCCATTTGATTCCGATGGTCCGAAGTGGGTGCCGGTGAGGTGCTGCCTCTACAAACCTCTCATTCCAAACTTCCCTCTTGTGGACGGCTTCTTTGTTGTGGAGGGTGTGGGAGTCAAGGCGATTGTCCTGCTGCAAGTAACCAAAGCGAAGGAGCACCACACCAAAAGCACCACAGTGCGTGAGTTCCGCGACTACATGGGAAAAGTATTTGAGGACTGGGAGAGGATTGAAAAGGATTACAACTTGGAAATCATTTACATCCAGCACGCGGATAGCACGGCCATTAAGAAGCGTCAGCGCTGCTCCTCATCCTGTGGTGCCGCCAGTGATACGAGCTTCACCTTGTGAAATAAGTTTCACCAGTACCAGGTAACGCTGAACAGTGACATTGCCAATGAGTTCATAAACCGCAGCAGTGACCCGCGTGAGGCCTAAGCCACCAACGGCGGGTGAAGGTCCGATTGTCAAATTACTTTTGCAAGAAATGTGTGACGCCAAAATAACAGAGGGCGTTGCCGCAATTGTTCGAGACTTGCGTGATGCCAACGTAGCAGCAGTGACCGGTGCTAATAGCAAATGAATGAATATGTGTGCCATACCCCATTGTGATTTCCTCATATTTCCATTGTTTCCCCCTGTGCATGTGTGTGGTCCTAATTCGTTGTTTCCATTATCCCTTTCGTTTTTGGTGTGGCACCCGCCGGAGAGCGGTGAAGACAGCCAGTGAAGTGTGAGGGTGTCTCACATGTCCACACACCGCCACAGCAACACGCATTGCTGCACGGCGCGCGGTGAGCAGACTGTTTGCAAGGCGCATTGTGTCCCTTTTATTCCTGCTGTTTTATTCATTCAGATATTTGTTACTTTTATTTTTTATTTCCTTCTCATTATTTCATTGTGTGTGTGCCATGCATGCGGTGGCCACGGCACGGCACGCTCTCACCATTTAGGACCTATCCTCCTTGTGGCGGCTTGAGTTAACTCTCGCCTGAAATATCGTTATTTTCACTCATTGTTTTGTTTACATTTTAACGCTTTGGGTTTCTGTGGGATTTATTTTTTCTTCTATTTTGGTAATTGACATTATGTGCGTGCGTGTGTGCGTGTCGGAGCAGCTGTGTTGTGGCACAGCGGTTAGTGCTGTTACTTCATGCGAATAGGGCTCTGTTTTCTTCAATATCCCCATTGCGTTCTTTTTATTGAAAGCGTCATTACTGGTTTGCTGAGATGAGGAACCGTATGACTTCAATTGACGGTTGTGTGCTTTGGATGGCGATGGGGATGCCTCTGGCCGACTGGTGCTGAACCGCCACTGGGCTGTTACCCTTCGTGCACGTCCATCGGCCCGGTCTTGTGAGTGGCGGCGGTCGTGATTGGGCTTTTCGTTACTGGCACATATCTTTCGCCGGTCCCACGGCGGGCTGCACTGAATTGTTAGGGGCTGATTGTCGCTAATGCATTTCCACAGCATTTGCAGCCTACGCTTTCCTGCGCAGGCCGGAGCATCCCGAGCAAGCGACACAAACAGTTCTGTGTGATGCACACTGTCCCGTTTGTGTGGCTGCGCAGTTTGCGACGCGGTGATTATCGCGGCCGGCTGCTTGCACTTATTCCTTTGCTGTGCTGCACGGGTATTTTGCCCATGCCGTGCCGTTGTGTGTTGGGCCTGCTTTCCTGCTGTGGCTGTATGAGCGTGCAGATCCAGTGGACGTAATAGGTCAGTACTTACTGCTTTCCTTTGTCGCGTGAGTCCTACACGTTATAAGCTTTTCTTTTCCCACTGCTTGTTGTATCAAAAGGTCTTGCTTTCAACGATGTTCCGACAAGCGAGGTTGGCAGCGAGTCGCGCTGCGGTGCTGAGATGCCGGGAGCTCTGGGCACCCGTTGGCATCTTTCCACACGTGCCAATTCCCCTGCAGCTCAGCCGGCGGACTGTGTTTCACAGCACTCTCGCTCTTCGCTCCGCGGGGAGCTTTGAACTGAAGGTATCCAAATGGACGCTGGACAGCTCTGTGAAAGAAGTGTTACTGGAGGACTGCGGTGGATTGAGTGACATGAGCCTTCATGACTTCCTGATGAAATACTTCAAAAGGACGTTCGGTGTGGAGGATACTTCCATGAGTGTGTTTATGGGCAACCCCTCCTTCTTTTTGAGAGATGAGTCTTTATGCACACTGGTAACGGATTCAGAGCCGTACAGGGAATATGTGGAGGAATATAAGAGGGAATATGAAATGTATAAGACAATGAGGGAAGGAGTGGACAGGCTGTGTGCTAGAGGAATCTACTTTCTTCACCAGTGGACACGCGCAGTTGCCGCTAATGAGGTGAGAGATGTTAATGGTTTAGTGAGGGGCAAGCTGAATGCCGCGCTCCTAAGTGCGAGGCGTTATGAGGAAACCATGAGGTATGTTAACGCACACAGTGCCGTGGAACTTGATGGTGTGTACGATGCCGTTTTCAACGCGAGGTGGAGCTATGTTGTAATGAGCGAGGAATACGATACGAAGTGGCTTGGAATGGGCGTGGTGCGCGTGGCGCAGGGGAGGCAGCCCGATTTATGGTCCGAGGCACAGGCGGATGCCCTGTATGATCCCAAAGAGCCATGGGAGGGCGATGTGGTGCCGGGTGTGGGCGGGAAACTTGTGATGGCGGTTCTCTCGTCAGTGAAGGGATGGCCGTACATTTTATTCGATGCAAATAAGACACAAGAGAAGGGGCCGGAATCGCTGACTGGGTACAATGCCGTGTGTGACGCTTACATACGCAGGGAGAATATGCGAGCATGGCACATTGTGAAGAAATGTCTTGACAAGTGGATGGAAAGTGGTACGGTTATGCACCCATTTATTGTGATTGGCACGCCCGGCATTGGCAAATCGTTTGCCACCGACTCCCTGCTATTATATCAACTGCTGCATTACCGGTCAGAGAACCTGAAAGTGGTGGCTTACTTTGTGAGTGGGAAGGCGTATATTTTCCACCGTGAGGATAGGAGAGTTGTGCATTATGAGGAGCAAACGGTCGCTGTGAGGAAAGTTAACGAGATGGTAAGAAAAGGTGTGAAGGGTTATATAATATTTGACATGGGTGGGAGTGGTGCTATTATTGACCATTTGCCAAGATCCTGGGGCATTGTATTGATTACATCACCGAAAGCGAGTAAATTCCATGAATTTGCGAAGCAGCGACAGGACACGCTTCCTATTTACATGAACTGCTACGAGGATGCTGAGTTCAAGGCTGTGCTTGTGTGGGAGAGGCAGTCGCAGGTGGAAAAGAAGCAAATTAAATTGGAGGATGTCAATATCGAAAATGATTGGAAAGTGCTAAAGAGCGAATTCGCATGATCGGCCCGCTGCCACGTTACGCGCTTGCAAGTGAGGCAACGTATAAGAAGCGCGTGGAGGAAGTGGCACGTGCCTTACTATTGACGCCTGATGATTTCGGATATTACATGAGGGTGTTGGACAATCCGCATGAGGAGGGCACCACGCACAAACTAGTAAAGTTGGTGCGTTGTGAAATGAAGGACAAGTTTCGGTGTAGGAACCGAGTCACGTCCGTATATGTGCTGAAGGAACTCGCGAAGAAACTGCGCCAATCACATCTCAGAAGAAGTTTGATATATTACATACTTTGTGGTGCACTTGAGAGGTGTGCTGGTTTACTGGAGGAGTTGGGCCTGGACATTTTTATGTTTAAAGACTGTGTGGATAAGCTGGTCGAACACTTCGAGCACCTGCCCCGTGAAGAAGAAGCAAAGCGTGAGTCCGTGCTCTGTCAGCGGCATGCGGAAGGACGCGTGCCTACGACCCTTTCCGAATTCGCGTCTAACGGTCCGAAACAAAAGCTGGAGACGGGCCGCCTCTACAAACCTCTCATTCCAAACTTCCCTCTTGTGGACGGCTTCTTTGTTGTGGAAGGAACGGGGCCCAAGACGATTGTTCTGCTGCAAATAACCAAAGCGAAGGAGCACCACACCAAAAGCACCACAGTGCGTGAGTTCCGCAACTACATGAGAAAAGTATTTGAGGACTGGGAGAATATTGAAGGAAGTTACAGCTGGGAAATCATTTACATCCAGCACGTGGATAGCACGGCCATTAAGAAGCGTCAGCGCTGCGCTTCGTCCTGTGGTGCCGCCAGTGATACGGACCTCGCCCTATGGGACAGGATCCACCAGTACCAGGTAACGCTGAACAGTGACATTGCCAGTGAGTTCATAAGCCATAGAGGTGACACGTTTGAGGCCTAAGCCACCAACGGCGGGTGAAGGTCCGATTGTCAAATTACTTTTGCAAGAAATGTGTGACGCCAAAATAACAGACGGTGTTACTGGCATTGTTCGAGACTCGCGTGATGCCAACGTAGCAGCAGTGGCCGGTGCTAATAGCAAATGAATGAATATGTGTTCCGACTCCCATTGTGATTTCCTCATATTTCCATTGTTTCCCCGTGTGCATGTGTTTGGTCCTAATTTGTTGCTCCTTTTATTTTCTTTCATTTTTAGTGCGGCCCCTGCGAGAGAGCGGTGAAGACAACCAGTGAAGTGTGAGGGCGTCTCACATATCCACACACCGCCACAGAAACACTCATTGCTGCACAGCGCACGGTGAGCAGACTGTTTGCAAGGCGCATTGTGTCCCTTTTATTCCTGTTGTTTTATTCATTCAGATACTTGTTACTTTTATTTTTTATTTCCTTCTCATTATTTTATCGTGCATATGCCATGCATGCGGTGGCCACGGCACGGCACGCTCTCACCATTTAGGACCTATCCTCCTTGTGGCGGCTTGAGTTAACTCTCGCCTGCAATATCGTTATTTTCACTCATTGTTTTGTTTACATTTTAACGCTTTGGGTTTCTGTGGGATTTATTTTTTCTTCTATTTTGGTAATTGACATTATGTGCGTGCGTGCGTGTCGGAGCAGCTGTGTTGTGGCACAGCGGTTAGTGCTGTCACTTCATTCGAATAGGCATCTCTTCCCTCAGCACTCTCATTCCTTTCCTTTCTTTTCTCATTAGGGCTTTGTTGAGATGCGTGGCTGAATGGCCCAAGCGTTGGGTGGCTGCTGTGGTCGCTTTATTGCCCTTTTGGCGAAGCGCAGCCGGTTCCATCCGACTTTGACTTCGAAAGGGCCGTCTGCAAACGGGGGCGCCGAGTTGCTTCTCTCGCACCGGTTAGAAGTTGAAGTGGCGGCATCGGGCAATTAATTTCGAACTGGGCATTCTTTTTGCCTTCTCTTTTTCTTCATTGTGCGGATTAGCGGTTGAAATAATGACCCCACACTGGTGAGCAGAAGGAGTTGCACTCACACGCACCACGCCCTGATGCCATGGCCGTGTGGGACTCAGTTTTGGAAATGGAGCCTGCCTGTTTCACCGGTGAGTGGTGGCCGCGTCTTACACGTTGGTGCGGAGGGAGTGTCCGCCATTGCGGCACGGAGCCCCGCCTTGTGGCTGTGGCAGTTCACCCGGTGAAGTCACCCCAAACCCCTCGTGTCTGGCGGGCCGCACGTGACATCGGTGGGATCCCTTCAGTCGGGGTAATCAGCCGCGGAACACATAACAGCCACACTTCCGAGAGTAAACTTGCGCTGAGCCAAATTTCTTGTTATGAGGCCCTTGAGATGCAATCGCATTTGACTCACATTAATTTCCACATGTGATCGATGGCACGGCGCTTCGCATATTGTGGAAAGGAATAAATGTGCCTGACAGATCATACCAATTGGTGGGTGCTGGGCCTTGACGCTGCGATGAGCGGTCTGCCGCAAACATCAGGAAGGTGCTCTGTTTTGAGAAATTGTGCTATTCGGTCCACATAGTGCAATTGAGTGAAATGCTGCACGTGGGTGAGATGGTGAGATGGTGAGATGGTGTTGTCCTTTCTCAGCTGAACGCGATTACCTGCTTTATTCCCAGTTCCCTTTCAATCACTCTCGTTTATTTCGCAAGGTGTCATGCCGAAGATGGAGGACCGCGTTGTGCTTGGGATGTTGTGGAGGATGGCAGCGTTGTGATTACTGTTGTCTCCGGCGTGGCTTATTTCTATTCCATATTTGGCTGCTGCTGATTGGATTGCAGGTGTTTTTTCTTTTGATAATATTGCTGCGGCCGCTTTGAACTGGTTTATTTTCACTGCTCCTCCCCATGCCCACAGGCAGGGCGGATGAATTGTTCTCACTCCGCCACCTCCGCTCCTCCACTCGAGGTTCCGTGGGTGGCCGGCTGAAGGCGTGTGGGAAGTGAGGGACCGGGAGTCCGCGTGTTTGTGACGGTGGAGTAATCTCCGAATGCCGACTGTGTTGGTAACGGTGGTGTGTGTGTGGACTTTCACATAAGTTGATGAAATTTGGTTGGCGTTTGTCACTCCGGATGTTGAAGGTTCCTGCTGCTCGCAATGCTGCTGTTACACCTCACGCAACACAACACCAAATGGCAGTGGCTGACAACTCGGCGTGCCTGCCTGTGGCCACGGACCTCGTGGTGGGTATGAGATGTGGGACGCCCACTGTCAATTGTGTTGCATTCCAAGTTATTTGATAGTGGCTCTCCCGCTCTACATTTCCGTGGGAGGACTTAAGAGGTGTAGTCACCCTTAGGACCCCATTAGCCACCGGGGCCCCACATCCTAATTTTTTCCCCTGCACGTGCCCTTTCATGTCTGTGGTGGGAGGAGCGATGTGTGTATTGAGGTGCATGTGGCGATGATAGCAACGCTTGGGAATGGTAGTGAGCGCTGTAATGGGAAGGGACCGCAGCACTCGTGCAGGATTTTGAGAGTGGCTGAATGGGAGAGTCGCGGGGAATCCCCAATGAGCTCAGCAAGGGCACGGAGACTATTCGCGAATTGGAAGGCCTGTCTCCGTGCAGCAGGAGGTGGTGAGGCTGGCCGACACGGAGAGGGAAGCCGAGGATTTCGTGACCAAACTGGTGACACGCACAATCACGCACGGGAATGCCAAGCATGCCATGGAAAAGGAAGGAAATTTATGTTCCAATTGAGGAGGAACTGTTGCGTGCGACTAAATGGCGTGTGTGCAGGCGAAAAACAGTCTCATTCACTCCATTTGCGGCGTGCCTGTGGTGGAGATTGCAGTAGCTAAAGACACTCCCAGAGCACTGAGGAATGTGAGCTGCGGTGGCGGAGGAGGACTTGGGCATCCGCGATCCTCCAAAGGACGCGGCCCGAATGCGAGAGGACTGTTTGCATGCCGGGTGTGCAAGCGGCTGCTCAAGGCGTGTGCCAGCATGGAGCGGCACCGGATTGGGAGACGTGGGGGCGCTACACTCCCGGAGGACCCGCCGTGCATGGCGGCGCTGGATGCGGCTGAGGACGCGGCTGCAGAAAGGAGGAGATGGGAGGAGAGAGTGGCCGGCACATGAGGCTTGCCGTGTTCAAGCGGGAACTGGAGCGTGTGTGCTGCAGGTATCGGATGCGTGAGGTGCGGCAGGTCGAGGAAGGGCGCTACGAGGCATGCAACGTGGGGCACCCAGTGAAGCAACCCGCCTGTGAGAAGCGGCGCGTCCTTGGCAAATGATGCAGGCACATGGGGGAACAGTGCGCTGAAGCTGGAGAGGGCGCTTATGAACAGAGCACTGGTACGGGCTCTCATGCCAAGCTCCCGTCACTTGTTTACACCGACCCAACCTGTGCGGTAGGCTGTGGTACTCCGCACTGCATTTTGTTAAGCAGCGTCACAGTCCCAGGCGTGAGGAAAGTGGCCACGTTCCCTCAGGCTGTTTGGTGGGAGGGCCATGAGCCATCGGTGGGGTGTCACGCCATGGGAGCATATCAGCAACGCGATGGTTGTGTCGCTGTGGAGGCAACCCGCTGGATGGCATTTTGTGTGAGAAGTCAATGGAAGGCATAATGAGTTGACAGGACTGGGAGCAGAGCACACGGAGGAGCATCAAACCCCTCTGAGCGGCTTCCCTTTGCTGTGGCCTGTCAAGTGACTGCCAGGAAGGGTTTACTTAATGCGCTTTCCATTGCTTTTCCTCGTGGTAGTGCCGTGCTGTGTTGGTACGCGGTGAATTTGCCTTGTCGGGCAGAGGGAAGTGGAAATGGGATATTTGAGCCCGGGGTGCTCCGTTACTAATGAAGAGTGTGGCACCTGTTTGTGCGTACGGCTCCACATTGTGTCGCTCATGTGTTTGATGTGCCCCGATGAGTCTCTCAGGTGGCTGTGACATGTGATGTGTTGGGAGCCGATGGTGTCGCCGGGAAGCAAATGCGTGAGACCTTGTGGCCGCATCCATTAGTGCGCATGTGGCATCCCGATGGCTGCGTATGTGTGTGTGTGTGTGACTTCCCCTGAATGTTCCTGAAGTGGTGAATGGAAAGGCTTTTGACAAGCGAGCTGAATGTTCAATGATATGCGTTAGTTTTAGCCCCGCTAAGGAAATGTGAGAGCCACGCACCATTTGTCGAGGCACATCGCAGAGCCGTCCATCGGCAGCAACAGCTTGACTGGCAGCTGTGAGTGTGGGGCATAACGAAATGGATGGGCTCGTGTGAATGGGACGGAAATATGACTGCCGTGCGGGCGACATTTGTTGCTGCTGCTTGGATATTTGTCAGTTTGTTTGGAGGGACTGTCAGTGTGGATGAAGCAAGCGCCCGTGAGGATATTGGAAGTCAGCGGGAAGAAACTCCCCACAACGTTATAACGAAATGTGCAACCCAGCGTGAATGCACACCAACAGATCGCGGCAGGTGCAATAAATGGAATGAGAGCGCTGACCATTAGGGGCTCAGTTTTGTATTGGAATGGTTTGGACTTTCCTGATTGGTTTGAATAAAATGAAAAATAAATCATGACGTGCCGACATGACGCCAAACCGCTGACGTGTGGCTGGCAACCCGCTTTGAATGAGTGAAGCTTCTGGTAAAATTAAATGAGGCTCCATGGAGGGAATTGGAACCGTGTGGTTAGCGCGATGACACCGCTTAAATAATGGCGAGCATTTCCCAATTTATTTTGTAACTCCGTGGAATATAAACATGCGTCCCAAATATATTTGCCACCCCGGCCCCGCGAGCACCGCCGAGTGCGACTGGGCGTGGCGGAGGCGTGAGGGCGCTGGAGGTGCTCAAACGGGAGATGCGGCGATAGGGCCCAATGGATGTGCGGTTGTGACAAGAGGTGTTGAAGCCATTTCTCTTTTGTTGTAATTGGAGAGGCGTGCGAGTGGGAAGCTTTGAAGGGATCGTAACACCCGCCACGGCCAATGAAGCGAGGGAAGTGTGAGACCATGCGTGAGAGGGAGGGAAGGAATGAAATGAGTTGTGGTGTGTTGCAGTGGAGCGTGTGTGACCCAATGTGTGAATGCAATGGCCTTACGACATTCCGAGGTGTGTGGTGGGAGTGGCCCTTACACGTGTCCATGCAATGGAAATGAAGCTGAGCTGCGATGATATTTTCTTTAATTATGCTTTGCGGAAATAACTGAGCACGTCAAACTGTGTGTGCCTGCCATGCCACAAACCATTTATTTGTTTGCGGTCACTGCGCGCAGTTCATGCGGGGAGGGTGATGGAGCGCAGTGCCCAGTTAGGCAAATAATGTTGAGAGAATGTGCGGAGGTGTGAGGGAACCGTTAATGGCTCCTGGGCATGCGACTGTGGCACATTTCAACCATTGTAGGCTTGAGGAGTAATGTGGTGTTGCTGCCACGTGCGTATGGTGGGAAGTGTCACACCGCTCTCCGTTGCGATACGCCGCCAAGCAGTGAGGGGACTGCTGTGACGCCGTGCTGCCACTGGAAGGGATAAAATAGAAGGCTGAAGTGCAGTTACCGCTCGTGTTTCCGCGTGCCAGTGTTCCCACCACTGCCCTGCACCATGCGCATCCGAGCACTCGGGGCACGTGATGGAAACCGAAAGCATGCAGCTGTTGCCCGCATTGAGGTTTCTGACCTCGGCATGGGGCAGGCGTGTTGGGATGTTGAGATATGCATTGGAAGTGAGTTTCATTATTTCCAGCATTAGTGCATATGATTTGCTGCCCGGGTTGCATATAATCCCTGCATGTTTGTGTGGCCTCACGTGCCGTTAGTGTGCGGCCTGCAGCCTCGCTTTTGGTATCAGCGGATGATGTTTGCTGTGAGTGTCATTGGGGCTCACTTGTGTGCTCGTGTGTGTGTGTGTTCGTTTGAGTATGGAGTGGAATAATTCTCAGTGCAGTGGAACTATGCGGTGAGAGCGGTTTGTGTGGCAGTGTGGCTGGAGGATCTCCCAATGCGATTGAAGGGAGGCTGCGATGAGTGAGGAGTGGCAGAGTGCACTGTGGAGCGCAGGATGGAGCGGGAGCAGCACACGAGAGCTGAAGGCAAAATAACAGCACTGGAATTCCCAATGCCAGCAATGTGTTGAGTGCACGGGGAGTGTATTATCCTTTCGTGTGTCTCACGAGGGAATTAAGCTTTTATTGGCATTCAGGCGGCAGCGGGGGAATGTGTTGCTCTCTGCAGTGCCCCATTGTGCTGCGCTCATTGGAATATCTTCCAGCAATCGGCTCACTGGCATGAGATCAGTTTTGTGTAGGCACGGTGCCCATGTGTTGGAGTGAGGGAATTATGAAAGCAAGTGACAGTGGTGGGAGCGAGGGGGATGCGGTGGAGCCACTTGATTGATTGGAGTTGGGAGGGGCACTGACCCTCCGTGGGCGGAATACCGTTGCATGCCATTGGTGTGCATGGCTGCCTGCGTCATGGAGTGACTTCGCAGTGTGAGGGCAGTCACGTAATGTGGTCGCAGTACACACTCGAAGCAGGCACTGCGATATCAAATGGACCATATTGCCTCAGTGCTGCCTTGACTTCAGAGGGCTTTGATTTCCTCAATGAATGAAGTGGCCTTGCATGAGTGCCTGAAGGTGAGCTGTGCTGTGTGACTGTGAGGAATGGCCATTGCACCTTAACAACTCGGGATGCAATGTGTTTGAGTGTTGAACTGCTGGCCGTGCAACTGCTCCATGACTTATTCCTGTGAGCAGTTGGATGGAGGATGCAGCTGAGAATGGCATGTGCAGTGTTGGTAGCAGGGAGGGATGCGTGATGCCAGCTGACTTTGGCTGCACGCCCCTGCAACAAATGCTGCCTCCAGTGGTGTAATGTGGCAGTGAGCTGAGGAGTGGGGGCCATGCGTGCGTGCGGTGTGGCAGTGCGAGTGCGGCCCATTTGTTACAGGCACTTTTCATATTGCTGCACAGCCGCACCTTCAGAGCACTGATGTGAGAGGGAAGCCCATTGCGCTCGAGTGCGTGACGCGGTGTGGCTTAACACTCTCCACGCGTGGCATTGGTATGCCACTTTCTCATATAATCCATAATTCCCATTGAAGGGATGTTTATTCCCTCTTGACTGTGTGTGTGCTTTATTGCTGTACGTTGCCTGTGTGTTTGTGCCACTGCTCACTCGCCCTCCCTTTCATTTCCTTCACTCTCTGATTGTACGCATTGCACGGAAAGTATAAAATAAACACAAGCGGATTATATAAATGGCGAGAAGGGGAGTTAGACGGACAAGGGGTATGACTGAAAGGAGGGGCGCTGCTCCTGTTGTGCAGTCTCCCGCACTCTCGGAAGTGGCAACTGCGACTGTTGCCGCTGCAAGGCCTGTTGCCGTGAGACATGAGGTGGTGGTACCGCCGAGTGGCAGATGGACGCTTGACAGCCCTGTTGAGGATGTATTGATGGAGGACTGCGGTGGATTGGATGGTATGAGACTGCATGACTTCCTGATGAAGCACTTTGGCGAGGCATTTGGCTGTCCAAGTGTTTCCATGTGTTTGTTTATGGACGATCCAACGCTCTTTGTGACCGATGAGTCGGTGCTTGTGAAAGTAACTAACTCTTCACCGTATGTGGAATTTGTGAGGAAATATGAGTTGCATAAGGCAATGAGGGAAGCAGTCAGGAGGCTTCATACTAAATGGATCTTCACTCTCCGTCGATGGGCAGGTGCGGCTGCCGCTAATGAGGTGGAAGATATTGATGCTTCTTTGAAAGTCAAGCTGAATGGCGCACTTGTCAATGTGAGGCGTAATGAAAGGCCTGTGGGGATTTCCATAGCACCCAAAGCGGAGAAAATTGATACCGTGTACGATTCCGTGTTCTACGCGAGCTGGAGCTATGTTGTGATGGGCAAGGAATACGGGGAGGGAACGCTTGGAATGGGCGTGTTGGACGCGACATCAGGAGAGCAGCCACACTTATGGTCCGAGGTGCAGGCGGATGTCCCGTATGATCCCGAAGAGCCGTGGGAAGGCGATGTGGTGCCGGGTGTGAAGGGGAAACTTGTGATGGCGGTTCTCTCGTCACAAAAAGGATGGCCGTACGCGTCGTTCAATGAAAATAAGATACGAAAGGAAAAAATGAGATTGCTGGGAGGGCACAGTACTGAGTGTGACGCTTACATACGCAGGAGCAATTGGCGAGTGTGGAACATTGTGAAGGAATGTCTTGACAAGTGGGTTGAAGGTAGACGTGGTGGATATCCGCACAACTTCACTGTGAATGGCACGTTGGGCATCGGGAAATCGTTTGCCACCGGCTCCTTGCTGCTCTACCAACTGCTGCATTACCCGTCGGAGTGGCTGAAAGTGGTGGCTTACTTCGTGAAGGGGAGGGCGTATATTTTTCACCGCGAAGAGAGGAGGGCTGTGTTTTATGAGGAGCAAACGGTCGCATTGAGGAGAGTTAACGAGATGGCAAGAAAAGGTGTTGAGGGTTACATAATATATGACATGTGTGGGGGTCGTGACAGTATTCACAGCCTGCCGGACAAGTGGGGTGTCGTTCTGCTCACTTATGCGAAGAGTAGTTATGAGCAATGGAGTGAGGAACGTTACGGTGGAGCATCGCCCATATACGTCGACTGTTACGATGATGTTGAGTTTATGGCCGTACTCACGTGGGAGAGGCATATGCAGGGGCCGGATGGTCTCACGCCCATGAACCGCACGGGGAACATATTGGAGGACTGGGAAATGCTGAGGAACCGTATTTACAAGGTGGGCCCGGTGCCACGATATGTCCTGAAGGGTGAGGTTACGTTCGGTTCACGTGCGCGCACGGTGAATAATTCCGTCAAGAGGTTAAGTTATGCCGATTTGGATGATTTTATGTGGAGGCTGAAAAATGTGACGGAGTGGCCAATAAACGATGCAAAGTACGAAATGGTGATACAGATCCGCACTTCGGAGCACATAACGGACGATTGCACAAGCCATATCATTTCTTCATACGTGTGGCAGGAACTTCTCCTAATAGTATTGAGACATTTCTGTGAGACTGAGGTGCAGGAAAGCGAATTGCACTCGGGTGGAGAGCGTTGTGTGCGAACACGTGAGACATTGGGCATAACGGTCTTTCTGATTCGGAGTGTGTCGGATGTGATGGTACGGCACCTGAAGTACCTCCCACGGGAAGGTGAGACGGAGAGGTCCTGCACTTCGGTGCTTGTCCGAGTGAGTGCCTGGGGCCGCGTGCCCTCAAGAACAAGTTTTCTTGCCAAAGAAGATCGAGACCTTTCGCTTCAGTCGGACAAACTCTACAGGCCTCTTTTTCAGAACTTTCCCGTCGTGGACGGCTTTTTCCTGGTGGATGCGGTGGGCGAGAGGGTTGGAGTTTCACTTCCCGAAGGAGCGGCGGCCCCCACCCAAACTATTGTGCTGATCCAAGTGACCAGAGCAAGAGATCACCACACCACTACCAGCAAAGTGGAAGCATTTCGAAAGCGCATGGCGAGGTACTTCACCAATTGGACGGAAATGGAGAGCCGCCTCAGCTACGAAATAATTTATGTTCAGCACGCAGACAGCACGACACTCACCGGCAGGCAGCGCTGTGCCCGCAGTGGTGTGGCTAATGATGCAGGTAATGAGCGGTTCTGGAGCGGCATCCATCAGTTTTGTGTGAAACTGGATGCCCCAATTGCCAAGCTACTTTTCGAAGATATATATGGCGCTGAGTTAATAGAGGAGGCCGGCGCTCCTGTTGCTACAGAGACTCGCATAAAAAGGAGAAGGGTGGAGGACGTTGCCGCTACTGTTTGAGACTTGCGCCACGCCAAAAAAGCAACAACACTGTGACGGGTGCTGATAGCAAATGAACAAGTGTACGACTCCCATTGTGATTTCCTCATATTTCCATTGTTTCCCCCTGTGCGTGTGTGTTCCTAACTTGTTGTTTCCATTCTTCCCTTTCATTTTTAGTGTGGCGGCTGTGAGAGAGCAGTGAAGACAGCCAGTGAAGTGTGAGGGCGTCTCACATGTCCACACACCGCCACAGAAACACACATTGCCACATGGCGCGCGGTGAGCAGACTGTTTGCAAGGTGCATTGTGTCCCTTTTATTCCTGCTGTTTTATTCATTCAGATATTTGTTACTTTTATTTTTTATTTCCTTCTCATTATTTCATTGTGTGTGTGCCATGCATGCGGTGGCCATGGCACGGCACGCTCTCACCATTTAGGACCTATCCTCCTTGTGGCGGCTTGAGTTAACTCTCGCCTGCAATATCGTTACTTTCACTCATTGTTTTGTTTACATTTTAACGCTTTGGGTTTTTGTGGGATTCATTTTTTCTTCTATTTTGGTAATTGACACTATGCGTGTGTGCGTGTCGGAGCAGCTGTGTTGTGGCACAGCGGTTAGTGCTGTCACTTCATTCGAATAGGCATCTCTTCCCTCAGCACTCTCATTCCTTTCCTTTCTTTTCTCATTAGGGCTTTGTTGAGATGCGTGGCTGAATGGCCCAAGCGTTGGGTGGCTGCTGTGGCGGCCACTTTATTGCCCTTTTGGCGAAGTGCAGCCGGTTCCATCCGACTTTGACTTTGAAAGGGCCGTCTGCAAACGGGGGCGCCGAGTTGCTTGACTCGCACCGGCTGGAAGTTGGAGTGGCGGAATCGGGCAATTAATTTCGAACTGGGCATTCTTTTTGCCTTCTCTTTTTCTTCATTGTGCGGATTAGCGGTTGAAATAATGACCCCACGCTGGTGAGCAGAAGGAGTTGCACTCACACGCACCACGCCCTGATGCCATGGCCGTGTGGGACTCAGTTTTGGAAACGGAGCCTGCCTGTTTCGCCGGTGAGTGGTGGCCGCGTCTTACACGTTGGTGCGGAGGGGGTGTTCGCCATTGCGGCACGGAGCCCCGCCTTGTGGTGGCCGTGGCAGTTCACCCGTTGAAGTCACCCCAAACCCCTCGTGTCTGGCGGGCTGCACGTGACATCGGTGGGATCCCTTCAGTCGGGGTAATCAGCCGCGGAACACATAACAGCCACACTTCCGAGAGTAAACTTGCGCTGAGCCAAATTTCTTGTTATGAGGCCCTTGAGATGCAATCGCATTTGCCTCACATTAGTCTCCACATGTGATCGATGGCACGGCGCTTCGCATATTGTGGAAAGGAATAAATGTGCCTGACAGATCATACCAATTGGTGGGTGCTAGGCCTTGACGCTGCGATGAGCGGTCTGCCGCAAACATCAGGAAGGTGCTCTGTTTTGAGAAATTGTGCCATTCGGTCCACATAGTGCAATTGAGTGAAATGCTGCACGTGGGTGAGATGGTGAGATGGTGTTGTCCTTTCTCAGCTGAACGCGATTACCTGCTTTATTCCCAGTTCCCTTTCAATCACTCTCGTTTATTTCGCAAGGTGTCATGCCGAAGATGGAGGACCGCGTTGTGCTTGGGATGTTGTGGAGGATGGCAGCGTTGTGATTACTGTTGTCTCCGGCGTGGCTTATTTCTATTCCATATTTGGCTGCTGCTGATTGGATTGCAGGTGTTTTTTCTTTTGATAATATTGCTGCGGCCGCTTTGAACTGGTTTATTTTCACTGCTCCTCCTCATGCCCACAGGCAGGGCGGATGAATTGTTCTCACTCCGCCACCTCCGCTCCTCCACTCGAGGTTCCGTGGGTGGCCGGCTGAAGGCGTGTGGGAAGTGAGGGACCGGGAGTCCGCGTGTTTGTGGCGGTGGAGTAATCTCCGAATGCCGACTGTGTTGGTAACGGTGGTGTGTATGTGTGGACTTCCACATAAGTTGATGAAATTTGGTTGGCATTTGTCACTCCGGATGCTGAAGGTTCCTGCTGCTGGTAATGCTGCTGTTACACCTCACGCAACACAACACCAAATGGCAGTGGCTCACAACTCGGCGTGCCTGCCTGTGGCCACGGACCTCGTGGTGGGTATGAGATGTGGGACGCCCACTGTTAATTGTGTTGCATTCCAAGTTATTTCATAGTGGCTCTCCCGCTTTACATTTCCGTGGGAGGACTTAAGAGGTGTAGTCACCCTTAGGACCCCATTAGCCACCGGGGCCCCACATCCTAATTTTTTCCCCTGCACGTGCCCTTTCATGTCTGTGGTGGGAGGAGCGATGTGCGTATTGAGGTGCGTGTGGCGATGATAGCAACGCTTGGGAATGGTAGTGAGCGCTGTAGTGGGAAGGGACTGCAGCACTCGTGCAGGATTTTGAGAGTGGCGGAATGGGAGAGTCGCGGGGAATCCCCAATGAGCTCAGCAAGGGCATGGAGACTATTCGCGAACTGGAAGGCCTGTCTCCGTGCAGCAGGAGGTGGTGAGGCTGGCCGACACGGAGAGGGAAGCCGAGGATTTCGTGACCCAACTGGTGACACGCACAGTTGCGCACGGGAATGCCAAGCATGCCATGGAAAAGGAAGGAAATTTATGTTCCAATTGAGGAGGAGCTGTTGCGTGCGACTAAATGGCGTGTGTGTGCAGGCGAAGAACAGTCTCATTCACTTCATTTGCGGCGTGCCTGTGGTGGAGATTGCAGTAGCTAAAGACACTCCCAGCGCACTGAGGAATGTGAGCTGCTGTGGTGGAGGAGGGCTTGGGCATCCGCGATCCTCCAAAGGACGCGGCCCGAATGCGAGGGGACTGTTTGCACGCCGGGTGTGCAAGTGGCTGCTCAAGGCGTGTGCCAGCATGGAGCGGCACCGGATTGGGAGACACGGGGGCGCCACACTCCCGGAGGACCCGCCGCGCATGGCAGCGCTGGATGCGGCTGAGGACGCGGCTGCAGAAAGGAGGGGAGGAGAGGAGAGAGTGGCCGGCACATGAGGCTTGCCGTGTTCAAGCGGGAACTGGAGCGTGTGTGCTGCAGGTATCGGATGCGTGAGGTGCGGCAGGTCGAGGAAGGGCGCTACGAGGCATGCCACGTGGGGCACCCACTGAAGCAACCCGCCTGTGAGAAGCGGCGCGTCCTTGGCAAATGATGCAGGCACATGAGGGAACAGTGCGCTAATGCTGGAGAGGGCGCTTATGAGCAGAGCACTGGTACGGGCTCTCATGCCAAGCTCCTGTCACTTGTTTACACCGACCCAACCTGTGCGGTAGGCTGTGGTACTCCGCACTGCATTTTGTTGAGCAGCGTCACAGTCCCAGGCATGAGGCAAGTGGCCACGTTCCCTCAGGCTGTTTGGTGGGAGGGCCATGAGCCATCGGTGGGGTGTCACGCCATGGGAGCATATCAGCAACGCGATGGTTAT
Organism: Trypanosoma congolense; assembly: GCA_002287245.1. Lineage (NCBI taxonomy): Eukaryota > Euglenozoa > Kinetoplastea > Trypanosomatida > Trypanosomatidae > Trypanosoma > Trypanosoma congolense. The sequence goes on along the minus strand of NHOR01000073.1, from coordinate 10,054 downwards.
GCCGCTGTGGAGGCAACCCGCTGGATGGCATTTTGTGTGAGAAGTCAATGGAAGGCATAATGAGTTGACAGGACTGGGAGCAGAGCACACGGAGGAGCATCAAACCCCTCTGAGCAGCTTCCCTTTGCTGTGGCTTGTCAAGTGACTGCCAGGAAGGGTTTACTTAATGCGCTTTCCATTGCTTTTCCTCGTGGCCGTGCCGTGCTGTGTTGGTACGCGGTGAATTTGCCTTGTCGGGCAGAGGGAAGTGGAAATGAGATATTTGAGCCCGGGGTGCTCCGTTACTAATGAGGAGTGTGGCACCTGATTATGCGTACGGCTCCACATCGTGTCGCTCATGTGTTTGATGTGCCCCGATGAGTCTCTCAGGTGGCTGTGGCATGTGATGTGTTGGGAGCCGATGGTGTCGTCGGGAAGCGAATGCGTGGGACCTTGTGGCCGCATCCATTAGTGCGCATGTGGCATCCTGATGGCTGCGTATGTGTGTGTGTGTGTGACTTCCACTGAATGTTCCTGAAGTGGTGAATGGAAAGGCTTTTGACAAGCGAGCTGAGTGTTCAATGATATGCGTTAGTTTTAGCCCCGCTAAGGAAATGTGAGAGCCACGCACCATTTGTCGAGGCGCATCGCAGAGCCGTCCATCGGCAGCAACAACTTGACTGGCAGCTGTGAGTGTGGGGCATAACGAAATGGATGGGCTCGTGTGAATGGGACGGAAATATGACTGCCGTGCGGGCGACATTTGTTGCTGCTGCTTGGATATTTGTCAGTTTGTTTGGAGGGACTGTCAGTGTGGATGAAGCAAGCGCCCGTGAGGACATTGGAAGTCAGCGGGAAGAAACTCCCCACAACGTTATAACGAAATGTGCAACCCAGCGTGAATGCACACCAACAGATCGCGGCAGGTGCAATAAATGGAAAGAGAGCGCTGACCATTAGGGGCTCAGTTTTGTATTGGAATGGTTTGGACTTTCCTGATTGGTTTGAATAAAATGAAAAATAAATCATGACGTGCCGACATGACGCCAAACCGCTGACGTGTGGCTGGCAACCCGCTTTGAATGAGTGAAGCTTCTGGTAAAATTAAATGAGGCTCCATGGAGGGAATTGGAACCGTGTGGTTAGCGCGATGACACCGCTTAAGTAATGGCGAGCATTTCCCAATTTATTTTGTAACTCCGTGGAATATAAACATGCGTCCCAAATATATTTGCCACCCCGGCCCCGCGAGCACCGCCGAGTGCGACTGGGCGTGGCGGAGGCGTGAGGGCGCTGGAGGTGCTCAAACGGGAGATGCGGCCATAGGGCCCAATGGATGTGCGGTTGTGACAAGAGGTGTTGAAGCCATTTCTCTTTTGTTGTAATTGGAGAGGCGTGCGAGTGGGAAGCTTTGAAGGGACCGTAACACCCGCCACGGCCAATGAAGCGAGGGAAGTGTGAGACCATGCGTGAGAGGGAGGGAAGGAATGAAATGAGTTGTGGTGTGTTTCAGTGGAGCGTGTGTGACCCAATGTGTGAATGCAATGGCCTTACGACATTCCGAGGTGTGTGGTGGGAGTGGCCCTTACACGTGTCCATGCAATGGAAATGAAGCTGAGCTGCGATGATATTTTCTTTCATTATGCTTTGCGGAAATAACTGAGCACGTCAAACTGTGTGTGCTTGCCATGCCACAAACCATTTATTTGTTTGCGGTCACTGCGCGCAGTTCATGCGGGGAAGGTGATGGAGCGCAGTGTCCAGTTAGGCAAATAACGTTGAGAGAATGTGCGGAGGTGTGAGGGAACCGTTAATGGCTCCTGGGCATGCGACTGTGGAACATTTCAACCATTGTAGGCTTGAGGAGTAATGTGGTGTTGCTGCCACGTGTGTATGGTGGGAAGTGTCACACCGCTCTCCGTTGCGATACGCCGCCAAGCAGTGAGGGGACTGCTGTGACGCCGTGCTGCCACTGGAAGGGATAAAATAGAAGGCTGAAGTGCAGTTACCCCTCGTGTTTCCGCATGCCGGTGTTACCACCACTGCCCTGCACCATGCGCATCCGAGCACTCGGGGCACGTGATGGAGACCGAAAGCATGCAGCTGTTGCCCGCATTGAGGTTTCTGACCTCGGCATGGGGCAGGCGTGTTGGGATGTTGAGATATGCATTGGAAGTGAGTTTCATTATTTCCAGCATTAGTGCATATGATTTGCTGCCCGGGTTGCATATAATCCCTGCATGTTTGTGTGGCCTCACGTGCCGTTGGTGTGCGGCCTGCAGCCTCGCTTTTGGTATCAGCGGGTGATGTTTGCTGTGAGTGTCATTGGGGCTCACTTGTGTGCTCGTGTGTGTGTGTGTTAGTTTGAGTATGGAGTGGAATAATTCTCAGTGAAGTGGAACTATGCGGTGAGAGCGGTTTGTGTGGCAGTGTGGCTGGAGGATCTCCCAATGCGATTGAAGGGAGACTGCGATGAGTGAGGAGTGGCGGCGTGCACTGTGGAGCGCAGGATGGAGCTGAAGGCAAAATAACAGCACTGGAATTACCAATGCCAGCAATGTGTTGAGTGCACGGGGAGTGTATTATCATCTTGTGTGTCTCACGAGGGAATTGTGCTTTCATTGGCACTCAGGCAGCAGCGGGGGAAATGTGTTGCTCTCTGCAGTGCCCCATTGTGCTGCGCTCAGTGGAATATCTTCCAGCAATCGGCTCACTGGCATGAGATCAGTTTTGTGTAGGCACGGTGCCCATGTATTGGAGTGAAGGAATTATGAAGGCAAGTGACAGTGGTGGGAGCGAGGGGGATGCGGTGGAGCCACTTGATTGATTGGAGTTGGGAGGGGCACTGACCCTCCGTGGGCGGAATACCGTTGCATGCCGTTGGTGTTCATGGCTGCCTGCGTCATGGAGTGACTTCGCGGTGTGAGGGCAGCCACGTAATGTGGTGGCAGCGCACACTCGAAGCAGGCACTGCGATATCAAATGGACCATATTGCCTCAGTGCTGCCTTGACTTCAGAGGGCTTTGATTTCCTCAATGAGTGAAGTGGCTTTGCATGAGTGCCTGAAGGTGAGCTCTGCTGTGTGACTGTGAGGAATGGCCATTGCACCTTAACAAATCGGGATGCAATGTGTTTGAGTGTTGAACTGCTGGCCGTGCAACTGCTCCATGACTTATTCCTGTGAGCAGTTGGATGGAGGACGCAGCTGAGAATGGCATGTGCAGTGTTGGTAGCAGGGAGGGATGCGTGATGCCAGCTGACTTTGGCTGCACGCCCCTGCAACAAATGCTGCCTCCAGTGGTGTAATGTGGCAGTGAGCTGAGGAGTGAGGGTCATGCGTGCGTGTGATGTGACCGTGCGAGTGCGGCCCATTTGTTACGGGCACTTTTCATATTGCTGCACAGCCACACCTTCATAGCGCTGATGTGAGAGGGAGGCCCATTGCGCTCGAGTGCGTGACGCGGTGCGGCTTAACAATCTCCACGCGTGGCATTGGTATGCCACTTTCTCATATAATCCATAATTCCCATTGAAGGGATGTTTATTCCCTCTTGAATGTGTGTGTGCTTTATTGCTGTACGTTGCCTGTGTGTTTGTGCCACTGCTCACTCACCCTCCCTTTCATTTCTTTCACTCTCTGATTGTACGCGTAGCACTGAAAGTATAAAATAAACACAAGCGGATTATATAAATGGCGAGAAGGGGAGTTAGACGGACGAGGGATGAGATGGAAGGAGAGGCCGTTGCTCCTGTTGTGCAGGGTCCCGCACGCGATCAAGTGACGGCTGCAACTGACGCTGTTGTAAGGCCTGTTGCTGTGAGACGTGAGGTTGTGGCGGGAGCGAGTGGCAGATGGACGCTGGACAGCTCTGTGAAGGAAGTGTTACTGGAGGACTGCGGTGGATTGGATGGCATGAGACTGCATGACTTCCTGCTGGAGCACTTTGGCGAGACATTTGGCTGTCCAAGTGTTTCCATGCGTGCTTTTACAGGCAACCCCTCCTTCTTTTTGAGAGATGAGTCTATGCTTGCACTGGTAACCAACTCGTCACCGTACAGGGCTTATGTGAGGGCTTATGAAATATATGATGCAATGAGGGAAGGAGTGGACAGGCTGCACGCTAGAGGGATCTACTTTCTTCACCAGTGGGAAAGTGCAGCTGCCGCTAATGAGGTGGAAGACGTTGATATACATGTGAGAGGCAAGCTGAATGGCGCACTTGTCAATGTGAGGCGTTATGAGGAAGCCATGAGGAATGCTAATGCACCCAGTGTTAAGGTGATTGACGGCGCGTACGACTCCGTCGTCAACGCGAGGTGGAGCTATGTTGTAATGAGCGAGGAATACGATACGAAGTGGCTTGGAATGGGCGTGGTGCCTGTTAGTGAGGGAGAGCAGCCACACTTGTGGTGCGAGGAGCAGGCGGATGTCCCTTATGATCCCGAAGAGCCGTGGGAGGGCGATGTGGTGCCGGGTGTGAGCGGGAAACTTGTGATGGCAACAATGAAATCCCATAAGGGATGGCCGTACACGCTTTTCAATGCAAAGACCTCTAAAATCGTGTCGGCAGATGTGCTTCGGAAGTACAAGGATGTGCACAATGCACACCTTCACATCCGAAGGGAAAATCTGCGAGTGTGGCACGTTGTTAAGAAGAATATCGACGAGTGGTTGAATGGCGTGAAGGAAGTGCACCCATTTATTGTGATTGGCACGCCCGGCATCGGGAAGTCCTTTGCCACCGGCTCCTTGCTCCTCTACCAAATGCTGCACTACAAGCCGGAAAGGCTGAAAGTTGTGGCTTACTTCGTGAGGGGTGAGGCGTACCTTTTCCACCGCGAGGAGAGGAGGGTTGTGCACTACGAAGAGGACCGTGTCGCTGTGAGCGAAATCAAGCGGATGATAAATAAAGGCATTGTGGGTTACATAATATTCGACATTAGTGATAACGGTGCTATTATTGGGCGTTTGCCAGATGATTGGGGCATTGTCCTGATTTCATCACCCAACGTGAAGAACTTCCATGAATTTGAGAAGCAGCGTCAGTACACAACTCCAATTTACATGAACTGCTACGAGGATGCGGAGTTCAAGGCCGCACTTGTGTGGGAAAAGCACTCGCAGGTGGAAAATAAACAAATTAAATTTGAAGATGTCAATCTCGAAAATGCCTGGGAAGTGCTTGGCAAGCGAATTTACATGGTGGGCCCGCTGCCACGCTACGTCCTGGGAAATGAGGTAACCTTTGACGAGCGAGTGGAGGAAGTGAAAAGTGCATTGGAATTGGTTTCCTTCGACTTCGAATATTGCATGAGTGGCATGGGACGGCACCACGCACAAACTGGTGAAGTTGGTGTGTAGAGAGGTGAACGGTCGGTTGGTGTGGAGGGACCAAACCATGTCCGTACATGTACTGAAAGAAATCTACAGGAAAATGCTTGTAGGTAAACATTAAAGGGAGATATGTCACGTCGGCATGCTTTGTGGTTAGCAGGAAAGGTGAACTGATTTATTTGGGACGGTGACCATGAGGGCTTCCATGGCATGGAACGCTGTGGACGCGCTAGTTGGACGCATTGAGCGCCTGCCTCGTAGGAATAAAGCAAGACACCAGTCAGTGCTCATGCAACGGGGAGTGTGGCCATGCTTATTTCCCATTTGATTCCAATGGTCCGAAGCGGGAGCTGGCGAGGTGCTGCCTCTACAAGCCTGAGCTTCCAAACTTCCCTCTTGTGGACGGCTTCTTTGTTGTGGAAGGAAAGGGACCCAAGACGATTGTCCTGCTGCAAGTAACCAAAGCGAAGGAGCACCACACGGTGAAGCGCACAGCCGCTGACTTTCGCGACTACATGGGAAAAGTGTTCAAGGACTGGGAGAGGATTGAAAAGGATTACAACTTGGAAATCATTTACATCCAGCACGTGGATAGCACAGCTATTAAGAAGCGTCAGCGCTGCGCTTCGTCCTGTGGTGCTGCCAGTGATACGAGCTTCACCTTGTGAAATAAGTTTCACCAGCACCAGGTAACACCAAACAGTGACATTGCCAGTGAGTTCATAAACCGCAGCAGTGACCCGCGTGAGGCCTAAGCCACCAGCGGCAGGTGAAGGTCCGATTGTCAAATTACTTTTGCAAGAAATGTGTGACGCCAAAATAACAGAGGGCGTTGCCGCTATTGTTCGAGACTTGCGTGATGCCAACGTAACAGCAGTGGCCGGTGCTAATAGCAAATGAACAAATGTGCCAAACCCCATTGTGATTTCCTCATATTTCCATTGTTTCCCCCTGTGCTTGTGTGTGTTCCTAATTTGTTGTTTCCATATTTTCTTCCATTTTTAGTGTGGCACCCGCGAGAGAGCGGTGAAGACAGCCAGTTGAAGGAAAGGCGTCTCACATGTCCACACACTATCACAGCAACACGCATTGCTGCACGGCGCGCGGTGAGCAGACTGTTTGCAAGGCGCATTGTGTCCCTTTTATTCCTGCTGTTTTATTCATTCAGATATTTGTTACTTTTATTTTTTATTTCCTTCTCATTATTTCATTGTGCATATGCCATGCATGCGGTGGCCACGGCACGGCACGCCCTCACCATTTAAGGCTTATCCTCCTTGTGGCGGCTTGAGTTAACTCTCGCCTGCAATATCGTTATTTTCACTCATTGTTTTGTTTACATTTTAACGCTTTGGTTTTTGTGGGATTCATTTTTTCTTCTATTTGGTAATTGACATTATGTGCGTGTGCGTGTCGGAGCAGCTGTGTTGTGGCACAGCGGTTAGTGCTGTTACTTCATGCGAATAGGGCTCTGTTTTCTTCAATATCCCCATTGCGTTCTTTTTATTGAAAGCGTCATTACTGGTTTGCTGAGATGAGGAACCGTATGACTTCAATTGACGGTTGTGTGCTTTGGATGGCGATGGGGATGCCTCTGGCCGACTGGTGCTGAACCGCCACTGGGCTGTTACCCTTCGTGCACGTCCATCGGCCCGGTCTTGTGAGTGGCGGCGGTCGTGATTGGGCTTTTCGTTACTGGCACATATCTTTCGCCGGTCCACGGCGGGCTGCACTGAATTGTTAGGGGCTGATTGTCGCTAATGCATTTCCACAGCATTTGCAGCCTACGCTTTCCTGCGCAGGCCGGAGCATCCCGAGCAAGCGACACAAACAGTTCTGTGTGATGCACACTGTCCCGTTTGTGTGGCTGCGCAGTTTGCGACGCGGTGATTATCGCGGCCGGCTGCTTGCACTTATTCCTTTGCTGTGCTGCACGGGTATTTTGCCCACGCCGTGCCGTTGTGTGTTAGGCCTGCTTTCCTGCTGTGGCTGTATGAGCGTGCAGATCCAGTGGACGTAATAGGTCAGTACTTACTGCTTTCCTTTGTCGCGTGAGTCCTACACGTTATAAGCTTTTCTTTTCCCACTGCTTGTTGTATCAAAAGGTCTTGCTTTCAACGATGTTCCGACAAGCGAGGTTGGCAGCGAGTCGCGCTGCGGTGCTGAGATGCCGGGCGCTTTGGGCACACGTTGGCATCTTTCCACACGTGCCAATTCCTCTGCAGCTCAGCCGGCGGACTGTGTTTCACAGCACTCTCGCTCCGCGGGGAGCTTTGAACTGAAGGTATCCAAATGGACGCTGGACAGCTCTGTGAAAGAAGTGTTACTGGAGGACTGCGGTGGATTGAGTGACATGAGCCTTCATGACTTCCTGATGAAATACTTCAAAAGGACGTTCGGTGTGGAGGATACTTCCATGAGTGTGTTTATGGGCAACCCCTCCTTCTTTTTGAGAGATGAGTCTTTATGCACACTGGTAACGGATTCAGAGCCGTACAGGGAATATGTGGAGGAATATAAGAGGGAATATGAAATGTATAAGACAATGAGGGAAGGAGTGGACAGGCTGAGCGCTATAGAAATTTTCTCCCTCCTTCAGTGGGAAGGTGCCGTTGCCGCCAATGAGGTGAGAGATGTTAATGGTTTAGTGAGGGGCAAGTTGAACGCCGCGCTCCTAAGTGCGAGGCGTTATGAGAAAGCCATGAGGAATGCTAACGCACCCAGTGCCGTGGAACTGGACGGCGCGTACGATTCCGTTTTCAACCGCAAGGTGGAGCTATGTTGTGAAGAGCGATGAGTACGGGGAGGAGTGGCTTGGAATGGGCGTGGTGCCTGTTGGTGAGGGAGAGCAGCCACACTTATGGTCCGAGAAGCAGGCGGATGCCCTCTATGATCCCGCAGAGCCGTGGAGGCGATGTGGTGCCGGGTGTGAAGGGGAAACTTGTGGTGGCGGTTCTCTCGTCACAGAAGGGATGGCCGTACATTTTATTCGATGCAAATAAGACACAAGAGAAGGGGCCGGAAACGCTGACAGGCTACAATGCCGTTTGTGACGCATACATCCGCAAGAGAATCTGCGAGTGTGTCACATTGTGAAGAAAGGTCTTGACAAGTGGATGGAAAATGGAAGAGTTGTGCATCCATTTATTGTGATTGGCACGCCCGGCATTGGCAAATCGTTTGCCAACCGGCTCCCTTGCTATTATATCAACTGCTGCATTACAAGCCGGAATGGCTGAAAGTGGTGGCTTACTTGTGAGTGGGAAGGCGTATATTTCCACCGTGAGGATAGGAGGGTTGTGTTTTACAAAAAGCAGCAGGTCGCGTTGAAGAAAGTTGAAGAGATGGCAAGAAAAGGTGTGAAGGGTTATATAATATTTGACATGGGTGGGAGTGATCCTATTATTGACCATTTGCCAAGATCCTGGGGCATTGTATTGATTACGTCACCCAACGCGAAGAAATTCCATGAATTTGCGAAGCACCGACAGGACACGCTTCCTATTTACATGAACTGCTACGAGGATGCTGAGTTCAAGGCTGCTGTGTGGGAGAGGAAGTCGCAGGTGGAGAATAACCAAATTAAATTGGAGGATGTCAATCTCGAAAATGACTGGGAGGTGCTTGACAAGCGAATTCGCATGATCGGCCCGCTGCCACGTTACGCGCTTGCAAGTGAGGCAACGTATAAGAAGCGCGTGGAGGAAGTGACACGTGCCTTACTATTGACGCCTGATGATGTCGGTACTACATGAGGGTGTTGGACAATCCGGATGAGTGGCATGAGGACGGCACCACACACAAACTGGTGAAGCTGGTACGCTGTGAAGTGAACGGTCAGTTGGTGTGCAGGAACCAAACTACGTCCGTACATGTGCGGCGGGAACTGCTGAAAAAACTGCGCCAGGCACGCCTTAGAAGAAGTTTGATATATTACGTACTCCGTGGTGCGCCGGAGATGTGTGCTGGTTTACTTGAGGAGTTGGGCCTGGACATTTTTATGCTTCGGGAGGCAGTGGACGCGCTGGTCAAATACCTCAAGCACCTGCCCCATGAAAATGAAGTAAAGCGTGAGTCCGTGCTCAATCAGCGGCATGCGGAAGGACGTGTGCCCACAATCGTTTCCGAGTTCGCGTCCGACGGTCCGAAACAAAAGCTGGAGACGGGCTGCCTCTACAAGCCTCTCATTCCAAACTTCCCTCTTGTGGACGGCTTCTTTGTTGTGGAAGGAAAGGGACCCAAGACGATTGTTCTGCTGCAAATAACCAGAGCGAAGGAGCACCACACGAAGAAGACTACAGTGCGTAAGTTTCGCGACTACATGGGGAAAGTATTTGAGGACTGGGAGAATATTGAAGGAAGTTGCAGCTGGGAAATCATTTACATCCAACACGTGGATAGCACGGCCATTAAGAAGCATCAGAACTGCGCTTCGTCCAGATATGCTGCTAAATACGAGCTTCACCTTGTGAAATAAGTTTCACCAGTACCAGGTAACGCTAAACACAAGCATTGCCAATAAGGTCATGGGTATAAAGATGACACGTTTGAGGCTCTAACCCAACAGCAGGTGAAGCCGCCCTGACCTCTCCCTTGAGCACTATTACATTTGCTCTATGACATCGTTAGTATTAATTTTCTCTTCTATATGCGTATTACCAACAGATTATTCTTTATTGAACCCTCCTCTCTGGCAGCATGAACTGTCCATTACCCGCGCTAATAGCTTTTTCCCATTG
>NHOR01000035.1:0-17723 GCA_002287245.1 Trypanosoma congolense | reverse complement strand
TTTTCATCTGGGTTTGGATGTTGTGCCAGTGGGGAATCATCGGTGTTCTCCTCTTCTAGTTGTGTATTTGCCTTGACCTTCTCATACAACTCTCGGGCGCGATTGAGGAGTGTGGTGAGCTGATGCTGCCATGAGGCTGTTTTGTTGTTGAGTTTGTCCATTGTTTCGAGTGCAGTTTTGAGTTTCTTTAGCCACTCAATATTTTCTTCTTGTTGTTGCTCGCCATAGAAGACGCAGCTTCCGCTGCCTGCGTCCCTGCTGCTAACTCCCTTTCCGTTACAGTTATAGTCGGTCCCGTCTTTTTCACTCAAAGCAGTTCCAAGCATACCGGGGGTTCGAAGTGTATCTGAGTTCTTGAGTTTCACGTTCCCCCCAGCCACCAAGTTAGCGAGAAAACTCATGGTAAAGAGAATATCCGGCTTGTGTTGATGTTATTCCTCCTGGGGCAAACTTTTCGCACCCTTTTTTAATTTCTTCCCACACATTATCTGGGGAGACAAGTTGTGTTCCCCAACCCAATCCATAGCCACTGCCAACACTCACTCCGCATGCCTTCTCGACCCCATCGTAATCTTCTGTATGTTGCGAGCAAAGGCAGAAAAAATCTACAACGAGGTTCTTACCTGCACTCTCTCCTTTTTTTCCTTTGCCCCCACAGGCAGTTATACGATTCTGCTTCACCTCCAACGCTTCGTGTGATAGATCCTCTTTTCCATTCTTACCAAAGATAACCTGGTTGAACGTATTCTTCACTTTTCCCGCTTCTCCTTCTGGATTCACCTTTTTAATTTCATCCAAAAGTTTGTGTGCATCTCGACTGACACCAACGAGCTGTGTTTGAGCGGACTTTGTCTCTTCGCTTTGGGTGTTGACTTTTTCTTTCCCGTTGGCCGCAGCATTGAGCGCATCAATGTCATCGACAATTTTCTGATACTCCTTCGTGTCTTCGGGCTTGATCGGGGGATTTTGGGCCACGTTGTAGATACGGCAGAGAAGCTTAAAGGGTTCTCGATTGTCATTTTGTCTCAGAAGCACACGGTTGTCCACTTGTGATCTCCCTTTTTGTGCCATGCTCCACATGAACACAAAAACACACTACCATCCAAACCTTCATCGTCAGTATAACCACTTTATATCTTTAGGGGCCTTAATATTTTTCTTAAAGAAGTATAATTGAGGAAAACAATAATTTTTCTTACTGTGTAAGGAAGGAAAGCGTACAAACGATGTGGGACGCTTCACAACGCCACCCGAACTCAATTCCCTTACCAATATTTTCACAAGAACCATTAGAATAGGGTGAGCAGATAACAAAAGGGTTGACAGGGTTTTTTGCGTTAAAGGCACTATTGGGTGGAATCCATCCTTTCACTTTCTGGTATCGCGCAAGTAATGCTCTCTTCTCTTTCAAATCGGCAGCGACCTTGGCAACATTGGCAAAGCAAGTTAGCGGTGGCTCATCGGTGGTTGTTGGCTCCGTGGCATTTGGCTCTGTATTATTCCCAGCGGATTCCGGGCCTCCCATACATGATTGAATTTTCTGTTCGATGCTTTCTACTTTTTCTTTGATTTTTTCCTGTACCGCTTTGAAAGCCTTGAAAGCGTCCGAGGCGTTCTTCAGGTGCACAACTTGTTTGGCAGGATCTGCTGTCCAAAGCGCATGTTTTCCCTTTTTTGTGTTGTTTGCGATTTCTCCAGCACTGAAGTTTTCTCTGTTGAACACCCCGTCGAATGCCTTCCCGATTGTCAAGATGCCGCCACCCCACCAAAGGGAACTTTCCAGGTTGGTGCTTTTTAAGATTCCATCCGGTGTCCCTTTGGTGAAGTTGCAACCGGAACTGCTCCCACCATCAAAGCTGTCCTTCACGCTCTGGTGCTTGACGCCCTCGATGTCGGCAGCCAGGTCCGGTTCCTTACCACCGGTGCGCTCACCAATATCAACCAAGCTTTCTTCACGGAAATCGGTTCCGCTAAAGCAGTCTTTCAATTCTCCAGAGGTGGCTGCTTTACTATCTCCCAGGCAGTAGTTGTTGTCGCCTCCTTGGGCATTAGCAAACACAGTAATGAACTCCTCGAGACGCCCCGCAGAATTGGCAGCGAAGGCGGCAGCTTTGGAAGCTTCCATTTCCAATTCTCCACCTCCGCTCGGGCTCTGTCTATTTCCTTTCTGACCTGTCGAAATAGGAGGCCGGTAATCTTGCACGCATCCGAGCCAATTCCTTTGGATTTGGACTGCATGAATTTCGTCTGCCACTCGAGCAACTTCATTTCAAGGTGGGTAATTTTTGCTGCTCCGTCCTTTACCTGTTGTGTGGCCCAGGGTGTGACATCCTTTAAGGTTTTGCTGAGTGTGCAGATAGCCGCGCCAGCCTTGGTGGGGATGGCTTTTTGACTGTTGCCCCATACTGCCTTCGGAAATAACGTTAACACAGAAGAAGCGAAAAGCCACAACCACTTGGAACGCACTGCCATAACCATCACAATAAACCTTTATTTAGTTGGTTTACTGCTCCTGAAGTTTTCATATTGAAATAGGAAAAGGATGGAGAGAAATTATATAGTTGCATTCCATACGACATGACACAAGTAATGCCACAATGTTGAAGGTTGTATTTTCAGTTTGAATGATGGTTATAGTAAAAAAGCAATGAGATAACAGACATTAACGACGCTTTGGTGGAGTATCAGGGCGCTTCCTGAGGGCAGTGGCCCCTTCTCTTTATGATAGCGTGACAAAAGGGCGTCCGCTGCCTGCAACTCCGCATTGAGCTTTACGGCATTTTTGAAGCATGATTGAGTGTGCCACTCCTCCGTGGTCTCGTTGGAGAGACAGGGTTCAATCTGCTTTTCAATGCTTTCAATTTCAGCTAATTTTTTAGATATTCTCGCTGCAGCATCTTTAAAGGCTTGGAAAGCGGCGAGTGTTTTCTGGAGATGCGGGATTTTCTCGGAAGGTTTTTCTGTCCAGAAGGCCTTGGTGTCGTTGTCGCTTTCTTTGGATGCATTTGCGATTTCACCATGTTTGAATTTGCTTCGTTCCATCTCGCCATTGAAACTTTTACCAAGTGTCAAAATTCCGCCACCCCACCAAATCGGACCGGTGAGGTTGACTCCGAGAATTCCCCCACTGGCCCCTTTTATCAAGTTGCAGTTGGCGTTGCTGTCTAATGCGTATCTATACCAGTGTTCGCCTAGGGCACTGTGTGTAATATTTTCGACTACGGAAGCCAAATTCGGCTCATCTCCATCCGCCGTGCTTTGTGGAATTTTAGCTAAATTGGCTTCGCCCATTTCGAATCTTGAACCGGTCGGAAAGCAGTCATGTAAATCTGTCCTAGTAGCTGGGCGACCCTTATACCCGAAGCAAAAACTAGCTTTATTGTAAAAGGTTTCCTCACTTCCCTTCGCATTCGCAAACACCGTGATGAATTCATCCAAACGCCCAGCAGACCTGGCGGCAATAGCTCCTGCGCGCATGGATTTTGCGTGGAGTTCTGAAAGTTCTTCGTCAACAGTTCCCAAAGCAGTCATAATTTTTTCCAAAATGCTTTCGTTCACCTCGCACTCCGAAGACTCGTGAAAGTGCAACTGCCAATCGAGAAACTTGGATGCGTATTTGTCACGTGTCTTCCTTAATTCTGTCAGTTTTTGCGCCGTCCATGGTGAAACGTCTTTTAATTTCCGGCTGAGACTGCATATGGCGCCAGCTGCCTCCGTGGGATGGCCTTGGGAAAATACGAACACACACATGGTACCGGTAACGATGCCATAAACATACCCGCCATCAACCACCACACGGAACCAGCATCCGCCATCATCTTGTGTCGCTATCAATTTATCCCTCACTACCTCGCTTTAAAAACAAAAAAAACAATCTTAAAAAAGTACGCACCAATTAATTCCCATGAAACAGAAACAAGCTACCATATACAAACAACATTAAGCAGACAAAAATCAACACTCCCATAAAATTATACCAAACCACATTTCCACAAAACCAATTTCTCACCATAACCTCGAAAAAATCACGTTCATTACCATTTTCATTGTTAATATACGAATTGTTCCACAGAGGAATATTCCGTGGGGACGGCCTTCCATTTTAGACCGAGAGCAGCGCACCGACAGACGATCCATGATCATCCATCACTCAATAACGAAACCAATATTCCATGGACACCTGTTGCGGCATACTCTCTCCATCATCCATATTCAAATGCCATTCCCCTCCAACATTTCCAGCCGATCACTCCTCCTCCCTGAAATCGTTAATCCTCGACAGGAGGAACATCCTCTCCAAGTATTCCGCGTACCTCCGAAGATTGATCGAGAAGAGGGATACACTGTCATCATCAGTACTCCGGTCACTTATCATACTTATTATACTGCTCTCCCCATCCCCCCAGAAGCTCTCCTCCACGGCTGACCAGCTGTCATCCGACATGTTGTCCCTCTGAAGGTTGTTCGACACGGTTGATTATTCTTTCTTTAACACTGTTTGCTGTTTTTATAAAAATCAACTGCTGAGGAATATTAATGGGGGGAAATGACACTTTTAGAAGAGAGAGGGCAGTTTACTGTCAGAGGTTCACTGAACAATCACCACTCACTGATGAACAGTATTCCCATGACATTGAAAACATGGCACACTCTCCCACTCCCCTTCTCCCCCCCCCACATTTTCCCTCATTCCTCGGCGACCAATGATCACCTTCAATAAGTTCATTCTCATAGAGAAACAATTTCTCTCAAACTAACCCTAAGATGCAATCATCGGGAAATGCATTTGGGGGGAAGGAAATATGAGCGAGAGGGTCTAACTATCCCCCTGACAAACATATTGAACCATTCTCCCCCTCCACCAAACTCCTCTCGCATAACACGTGACCCCGCTCTCCTCCCGAGATAACCCCAGAAAGAGTCATTTTCACACATCATCGGGATTCCCAAAATAACAACTCCCCTGTGAGACCTTTCTCGCGATGGCCCGCTTTCCATAGTGAAAGTGTGTGAAGAATTTTTTGTATCACGCCCCACTGTGTTTTAGTGAATCCCTCCACGAAATAAGATCACCGCGAGAAATAAACGCCATGAGTATCAGACCAAAAGCAAAAAAGTTCCACATTCCACCATGAGTGAACCACCAGCGCGGCATCACTTCCACTTCCTTGTTGGGGTTACTTAACAAAAAGAAAAGTGAGAAGGAAATGAAATCGAGAGAGAAAGATTGGTAGATGAATAGACAGGATGGATGCTAACTCTTTTAGGAAATGAAGATGGGATGGTGGTGAGAACGTGTGGTTGTTTCATCTCACTCACTTATTCTACTCTCAAAGGACACGCGCTATTATCATTGTTTTTTCCCTTGATAACCCTTCCCGAAAATAAAATATAAAGGGAGAATGTATTTCTAACTGTATTCTAATTTTACACCAGCATGTGTTTCCGGAAAAAAATGATCATGAGAATGAAATCTACATGTTTTATAACCCAGGGAATTGTTGGGGGAAATTGGAATATGAACGAGATACCCCATGTGGAATACGGGATCTGTATGAAAGAAGCTGTTGTTCCGACCAAAACACACCCTGGTAGGGTTGGTATTGAGTACAGGTGGCGGCCTCCGACATCGACACCAGATCGCCTCGTCGATGGCTTCCAGGGGTGTTTCATCCATGTCGATATAAATTTTCCACGAATCCCAGTGCCACTTCCCCCATGTTTCTGTGGGCCCAAAATGTTTTACAAGTGGAGTGGCAGACATTCTGAACTTCCACAACAGATAGGGAAGGTATTGCCACAAGCTGTCACACACATTCGATTCGGGTATGCAGTGTCGGGGATTTCTTACAAAATCTCCCAATTGAAACGAATGAGGTCTATCGTGAGGCCGGCTAACACGGGTCTCAGAAACCAGTAAAGGTTGATTTTATCCGGTGAGTGACACCTTCCAACAATACTTCGGCGACATCTCGTTCCATGCTCCAGGGACTTGTCCTCGGGGAGGTGATGGTATACAATGACATGTGAATCTTTGATAAGCTTTCCCTAAAGGGAGAGAGGGGAATGAGTGATGATAAAGAAGAAAGCACTGAGGGCACGTTTTTCTTATGGTTTAGATATTCTGTTGCATGATGATGTAGTTGGTTATGTTATTGGAGTGTTATTGTTTTTCTCTTATTTCTCTTATTGTAAGAGTAGCGCCCATGCCAGGAGGCTGTGACACTGGCTTCGTGTTGTACTGTCGGCATTCTCGTTTTCGTCTGGGTTTGGATGTTGTGCCAGTGGGGAATCTTCCGTGTCGTCATTTTCTAGTTGTGTATTTGCCTTGACCTTCTCATACAACTCTCGGGCGCGGTTGAGGAGTGTGGTGAGCTGATGCTGCCATGAGGCTGTTTCGGTGTTGAGTTTGTCGATGAGGTGGAGGCCGGTTTTCAATTGATTCAGCCACTTAATGTTTTCTTTCCAGTTTTGGTTGCCGTAGAAGATACAGACACCGGCAACGTCGACCCGGATGGTACTAACTTCCTTTTTCCCGTTGCAGTTGAAGTTGTTTTTTCTTTTTTGCTCACAGCGGTTCCAAGCATCCGGGTTTTCGATCTGTTTCTGAGTTATTGAGTTTAACGATTCCCCCTGCTTTAACTTTCGCCAGAAAATCATCGTAAAGAGAATATCCGTCTTGTGTTGATGTCGCGCTGTGTGGCAACGTTTTTGCATCCGTCTTTGACGTCATTCCACATAGTTGCTTTAGGGTAAAGGTTTGTTCCCCATCCTGAGTCTTTACCGTCGCCCACACTCACTCCGCATACCCTGTCGACGCCCTCAGCCACGTCATGATGTGCACAAAGACAGAAGAAATCCACTATTAGGTTCTTGCCAGCACTCGTGCCTTCTTGTTTTTGCTCCCGCAAGCCGCCATACGTTGCTGCTTTTCTTCCAACGTCCCGTGGTATAGATCCCCCTCTTTTCCATTCTTACCAAAGATAACTTGGTTGAATGCATTCCTTGCCCTTTGCACTTCTCCCTCTGGATTAACTTTTTTAATTTCATCCAAAAGTTTGCGAGCATCTCGAGTGACACCAATGAGCTGTGTTTGAGCGGATTTTGTCTCTTCGCTTTGGGTGTTGACTCTTTCTTTCCCGTTGGCCGCAGCACTGAGTGCGTCAACATCATCCACAATTTTCTGATACTCCTTCGTGTCCACAGGCTTGATCGGGGGATGTTGGGCCACATTATAAATTCGGCAGAGAAGTGAAAAGTATTCACTGTTGTCGTTTTCACTCACAGTCAGACTCGCTTGTGCTTTTACTCTCCCCTCTCTCACCCAGCACCCCATGACCACCAAACACACGATCAAATGTTTCATCATCTTATCCTTTAACTCTTCACCAAGAAATAACAACAGGATAACAATTTATTCTTTCCCCACAATAATTCCCGACACAAAAGAAACATATCAAGTTAAACAAATTCTTATAGAACGAATATTTCTATAAGGAGGTACCAGGCTCCTGGACGTGAGGCATGGGAAGGGGCCCCGGGTATCCAATCGGGTACGGCGCTTCCAGGAACCCACGGTTTTGTGTGGCATTTTACACACCGCCCATACCATCCCCTCCATGATCAGGATCCGTCTCATCCAGCTTGAGAAACTCCCGCCACACCTCCCATTCCCGTGGCCCCCAACCCTCCGGCAGCCCCGCATAATAGGTCAACTTCAAAGCCAGCACTCGGAATTGCCATAACAAGCGGGGGAACTCTTGCCATACTTTTTCCCGTCCCTCGGGGTTTCCCACGCATCGCCACGGGTTCCGGGCGAAGTCTATCAAACTGTACCGAGAAGTGTACGAAGGCATCCATGGATAGGCGGGCTGCAGGAAGGGGTACAGGCTGATTTTCTTTGGGTCTCCAAAACCTTTTAAGAGTACTTCGACCACGTCTTTTTCCATGCTCCATTGGGTGTTATCTTGTTGGGCCATGCCTTCCGGGGAGGGTTTGCCAGATATTGTGACTTCTTCTGGTTGAGGGAAAAGGGAATGGATATGGGGAGAAGGAAAAATAGGATAGTAGGGAGGGAGGCTTATTTGTATTTAAGCAGGAATTCATTTTGGGTTAAGTTGTTTTAGATCAAAATAGCGGCACTGAGGAGCCATGAGGATGGCATGGATATGGGTGTGCCGCTGGTTAGGTTGTATCTGCGGAGTTTATCGGTTAGGTTGGAATGTTTGTTGTTTTGCTCTGCCTGGTTGGTTTTTTTTGGTGCTGATGTTAAGGCTTCTGCTTGCGGTAAATCTTTTTTTGCCGCTTCCTCTTTCTGTTTGCGTCTTTCTTCTTCTGCGCGTTGTTGTTGAAAATTTTCTTCTTCTGGTATAGCCTTTTGTAAGTCTACCCACCAGGGTATGTGATCCATTTTTTTCGTGCTGTTGAAGTAGGCAACACACACACCATATTTGGGCGACCCAGTGCACGCGTTATAGTCTGTTCCGGTAACATTATTTTCTCCTAGGATGTACCTGCTTGGGTTGAAACGTTCGTCTGGCTTGTGATGCAGTTTCCCCAAAAATTCATTCAGTGCTTCTTTCAAATCTCTTTCATTCTCACCTTTTAAACATGGTACATTGACATTGGTCCACGTGGCTTCTAATTGTTCTTTTCCTCCTGTTTCACCGCCACCCCAACCTTTATTTCCGTAAGACTTCAAAGCAGTTTGATCTTTTCCACAAAGTGTTGTGCCTGGAGGGCTGCTTCTATTTACTGGCCACCCGTCTTTCCCGGCTGTGCACAGACAAATCAAATCGTGTGTTGCGGACTGACCGGACCAGTGAGGCTGGTTCATGTTTGACTCCGTGTGGTAGTCATCAAACGGCTGCCCGCACCACATGCCACGGTCATCACCCCTGCTCTCCCTGTCTATGTAATCTCCAGGCAAACCGCGTTTTAGAACAGATAGATCCCCACCACTCTCATTTCCGAAAATAGTTTGATGTAAGGCAGTTTTCAACGGCTCCGAGAGACCTTCTCCACTGCTACCCCACTTCTTCACAGCACTTCCAAGCAGGGTGCAGAGTGCTTGGTGCTCTTCTTCATTATAATGCTTCCCATTTGTATCCGAGCCCGAACCCAATACTCCCATAGCCGTCATCATCATCATCCAAATCTTCATTTTCTTCATTATCTTACTTTCTCCGTTTCACTACCACAACTGAATAAAGCAAAATTTGAAAAATAAGAACGAGTAATACCAAGCAACGGAGATTCCAAGACACCATCATACACAAATACAGCTCCGAAACGAAAGATCAACACTTTTACCGACATCCACCAGCAAAAGAAGCACCAGTTCACATTGATCCATATCCTAAAACAACACATAAAATGGTTTTCAGATAAATTCATTTTTGTGAGTTCTTGTCATCATAGATTGGGAATGTTTCAACAATAGACGATCCCTGATCGCCCACCACTCAATCATGAAACCACTCTCCCATGGACATATCTGTTCTGTGGCATACTCTCTCCATCATCTATATTTGAATACCATCCCCACCCAATCTTTATTGCCCCTCACTCCTCCTCCCTGAAACAGTTAATCCTCGACAGTGGGAAAGCCTTTCCAAGATATCCGCGTACTTCCGAAGATTGATCGAGAAGAGGGATTCAGTGTCATCGTCAGTACTCCGATCACTTATCATACTTATGATACTGCTTTCTCCATCATCCCAAAAGCTTCCCTCATCCACTGATATGCTTTCATCCGACATGTTGTCCCTCTGCAGGTTGTTGGACATTGTTGATATTCTCTCCTTAAGCCTGTTCTGTATTTCAAGAAAATAAATTCTTAAGGAATATTCACATTGGGAGAGAACTTGTCATTTTACATAGAGGGTGGTTAATAATCAGAGGGTCACTGATCAGCCATCACACACAAACTAAACCAACACTTCATGACATACATATATGACACCATCTCTAACTCCCCTTCCCCCCACAAAACGCTTTCCCTCATTTTTCAGTGATAAACAATCACCCTCAATACGTTTGTTCTCATTAAGAATAATAATTTCTCTCAAACTAACCCTAAGGAGCAAT
This sequence comes from Trypanosoma congolense, assembly GCA_002287245.1. NCBI lineage: Eukaryota > Euglenozoa > Kinetoplastea > Trypanosomatida > Trypanosomatidae > Trypanosoma > Trypanosoma congolense. The sequence goes on along the minus strand of NHOR01000035.1, from coordinate 7,634 downwards.
CATCGGGAAATGCATTTTGGGGGGTAAGGGAAGTTTGAGAGATAGTGTCTAACTATCCCCCACTCATTACTTGAAGAACTGTTCTCCCCTCCACTAAACTCCCCTCTCATAACACATAACCACGCTCTCCCCCATCGATAACCTCAAAGAGTCATTTTCACCAATCATCGGGATTCAAAAACAACTTCCCTGGGATACCCTTTCCTCCATGGCCAGTCTTCCCAAGGAAAGGGTGTGAAGAATTTTTGTATCGTGTCACGTGTTTCAGTGCATCCCTCCCCGATATAAGATCACCACGAGAAATGCAAAAGCGACAACTATGAGGGCAAAGCGAAAATGTTCCACATTCCTCCATGGGTGAACCACCTGCGGGGTATAACTTCCACTTACTTGTTGGACTATTTATGAAAGAAAAAATAGAGAGAAGGAAATAAAATGCAGAGAGGATGATTGGTAGATGAATAGCCAGCATGGATGCTAACCGTTTTAGGAAATGAAGATCAGATGGCAGTGGGCACGGGTGATCGTTTTATCTCCCCAACTTATTCTCCTCCATAAATGAACTACCATCGACAAACAAGTTCCCCTAACCCTCCCAGAAAAAATATAAAGAGGAATGTATTTCTAACTGTATACTGATTATACACCAGCATGTGTTTCCGAAAAAAAATTGCTCATGAGAATAAAATTGACATGTTTTAAAACCCAGGCCATGATTGGGGAGAAATTGGAATAGGAACGAGGTACCCCATGGTGGAATACGGGACCTGGATGAATGAAGCAGCCCCTCCTACCCAAACGACACCCTGGTAGGGTTGGTACTGAGGTACAGGTGCGGCCTCCTGCACCTTCTCCATATCTCCTCGTCGATGGCTTCCAGGGGCGTTTCATCCATGTCCATGTAAATTTTCCATGAATCCCAGTGCCACTTCGTCCATGTTTCAGTGGGCCCAAAATGTTTTACGAGTGGACGGGCAGACATTCTAAATTTCCACAACAGATAGGGAAGGTATTGCCACAAGCTGTCGCACACATTCGCTTCGGGTATGCAGTGTCGGGGGTTTCTTACAAAATCTCTCAGTGTGAAACGAACAAGGTCTATCGTGATGCCGGCTAACACAGGTCTCAGGAACCAGTACAAGTTAATCCTGTCAGGGGATGTGACACCTTCCAAGAGTACATCGGCGACATCTCGTTCCATGCTCCAGGGACTTGTCCTTGTGGAGGTGATGGTATAGAATGACATAAAGAATCTGGATTACGGCTTTCCTAGAGGGAGAGAAGAGAAAGGGGTGGAGAAAAGAAGACATCACTGAGGTCACGTTTTTGTTATAGTTTAGGAATTCTGTTGCATCATGATGTAGTTGGTTATGTTATTGGAGTGTTATTGTTTTCTCTAATTTCTCTTATTGTAAGAGCAGCGCCCATGCCAGGAGGCTGTGACGCTGGCTCCACGTGGCACTGTCGGCATTCTCGTTTTCGTCTGGGTTTGGATGTTGTGCTTCTGTGGGTTCTTGCGCGTTCTCCTCTTCTACTTGTGAATCTGCCTTCACCTTCTCGTACAACTCTCGTGCGCGATTGAGGAGGGTGGTGAGCTGATGTTGCCATGAGGCTGTTTCGGTGTTGAGTTTGTCGATGAGTTGGAGGCCGCTTTTGAATTTCTTCAGCCAGGCAATGTTTCTTCCTGATTTTTCTCGCCATAGTAGACACAACTTCCGCTGCCAACTTTTTCTCTGCTGGCGCTAGTGGTGACTTCTTTTTTTCCGTTACAGTTAAATTTGCTGTGTCTGTTTTCACTTACAGCCGTTCCAAGCATTCCGTGTTGTTGAAAGCTTTCTGAGTTATTGACTTTAACTTTTCCCCCTGCTTTAACTTCGCCAGAAAGTTATAGTAAAGAGAATATCCGTCCTGTGTTGATGTCACGCCCCTGTGTGGCAGAAGCGTCGCACTCCTTTTTGAATTCTCTCCAGATGGGAGGCTGTGGGGTACACGTCTCTTTCCCAACCCAGGCAGTCACCGGTTCCAACACTCACTCCACACACATTTCGGACACCTTCGTTATCCTCGGTATGTTGTGCACAAAGACAGAAAAAATCCACTACGAGGTTCTTGCCGGCACTCGCGCTTTTTAATTGTTTATTGCTTCCACAGGTCGCGATACGTTTCTCACTCTTCATGCCTCTCAACGCCCCATGGCAAAGATCATCCTCGTTTCCTCCCTCAACCAAAGATCACTGCGTTGAACGTGTTTCTCGCCCTTTGCACTTCTCCTCTGGATTCACTTTTTTAATTTCCCCCAATAGTTTGTGTGCCTCTCGACTGATACCAATAAGTTGTGTTTGAGCGGACTTTGTCTCCTTCGCTTTGGGGTGTTTGGCTCTTTCTTTCCCATTGGCCGCAGCACTGAGCGCGTTTATATCATCAACAATTTTCTGATACTCCTTCGTGTCCACGTTCTTGATCGGGGGGACTATGGGCCACATTGTAAATACGGCAGAGAAGCTTAAAGTATTCACTATTTTCGCCTTCATTAACAGAGACTTCGCCATTAGCCATCACTCTCGCCCTCTCTCACCCAGCCCCCCATGACCACCAAACACATCATCAATAATTTCATCATCTTTTTCTTCTAAACCTTCTAAAACAAAAAATAGTAGAACAATTTATTCTTCTCCCATGACAGTTACAAACACAAAGCAAACATAATAAAACAAACAAATCTTGGAGAACAGATATCTCTATAAAGAGGTACCAGGCTCCTGGAGGTGCGGCATGGGAAGGGGCCCCCGGGTATCCAATCGGGTACGGCGCTTCCAGGAACCCACGGGTTTGCGGTGGCATGCGACAGACTGCCCATACCATCCCCTCCATGACATCATGGTCTGTCTCATCCAGCTTGAGAAACTCCCGCCACACCTCCCATTCCCGTGGCCCCCAACCCTCCGGCAGCCCCGCATAATAGGTCAACTTCAAGGCCAGCACTCGGAATTGCCATAACAAGCGGGGAAACTCCTGCCATACTTTTTCTCTTCCCTCGGGGTCTCCCACGCATCGCCACGGGTTCCGGGCGAAATCGATCAAACTGTACCGAGAAGTGTACCGAGGCATCCATGGATAGGCGGGCTGCAGAAAAGGGTACAGGCTGATTTTCTTTGGGTCTCCAAGGTTTTTTAAGAGTACCTCCACCACATCTTTTTCCATGCTCCATTGGGTGTTATCTTGTTGGGCCATGCCTTCAGGGGATGGCGAGGAGGGTTTGCCAGACATCGTGACTTCTTCTGGTTGAGAGAGAAAGGGAATGGTTAGGGGAAATATTGTGGGAAAGATAGGATAGTGTAGCGGAGGCATGTTTGTATTTAAGCAGGAATTCATTTTGGGTTAAGTAGTTTTAGATCAAAATAGCGACACTGAGGAGCCATGAGGATGGCGGGATTATGGGTGTGCCGCTGGTTGTGTTGTATTTTCGGATTGCTTCGCGGAAGGTGTGTGTGCTGTTTTTCTCAGTGTTATGAGCGGTTGTCTGTGGAGAAGTTAAGGCTTCTGCGTGTGGTTCATCAGTTTTTTGCTGCTCCTGTTGCTGCTTCTCTTTTTGTGCTTCCTCATGTCTCTTTTGCTCTTGTATCTTCTCGTCTTCTATGAGGGCCTTTTCCAAGTCCACCCACCAGGTTTTGGTGTCTGTGGAATTTGGGTAGTACATCGCACATACTCCAAGTTTGGAGACCCAGTGCATGCTTCGTATCCGATAAAGTCACCCTCCCCTAGTCGATACAGGTCTTTGTACCCAGCATCCCATGTTCGATTAAGATTGTCTATAAATGTCTCAAATGTTTTTTTCAAATCTCCCTTTTCCCCAATGCCTTGCAAGCACTGTTTGGTGACTACTCCCCACGTGGCTTCTAATTGTTCTTTTCCGTCGTTTTCAGTATCACCCCAACCTTTATCTCCGTCAGACTTCAAAGCAATTTTATCTTTCCCACACAGTGTTGTGCCTGAAGGGCTGCTGCTACTTACTGGCCACCCGCCTTTCCCCGCTGTGCACAAACAAAGCAGGTCATGTGGACCGGAGTGACCGGGCCATCGTGGCTGCCCTTTGTTGGTCAACTGGTGGTCGTCGTCAAATGGCTGCCCACACCAGAGGCCACGGTCGCCACCACGACTTTCCACATCGTAGTACTCCTTAGGCAACGCTCCTTTCAAAGCATCCAGACTTCCCCCGCTCTTGTTTCCAAAAATAGTTTGGTGTAGGGCTTCTTTCAACGCGTTACTTGCACTGTTGCTCCGGAGCCTAGCCACCGCCGCCTTCATCACATCGCAGAGGGCCTTATGCGCCTTGTGATTATGGTCCTTTGCATCACCATTGGCATTCAACCCCCAGGCCACAATCATCACCGTCCAAAATATCATCATTTCCGCTTATCTCTACCTCACTATCAAAACGGAAAAGCAATCTTTGAAACTAAGAAACAATTATCTTTCAAGATCAACCAAGGCACAACGAAACAGAAACAAACTTCAGCAACCAATGATCACCACTCCTATACAACTATCCCACATTATCCCATTCCCTAAAAAAATCCCATAAAACAGAGAAAATCCAGTTCATTGTCAATGTCATTGTTAAATTACGAATAGCTTCCCGAGAAGAAACATCGGTAAAGCAATTTCCATTTTAGACCGAGAAACGTTCAACAAGAGGGGACTCATGATCACCCATCCATCAATCACGAAAACCATATTCCACGGACAACTGTTATGGCATACTCTCTCCAACAATCCAATTTGAATACCATTCCCCCTCAAATGTTTCTTGCCCCTCACTCCTCCTCCTCCCTGAAATCGTTAATCCTCGACAGTGGAAACAGCCTTTCCAAGATATCCGCGTACCTCTGAAGATTGATCGGGAAGAGGACACACGGTCATCATCAGTACTCCGGTCACTTATCATACTTATTATACTGCTCTCCCCATCATCCCAAAAGCTTCCCTCATCCACTGATATGCTGTCCTCCGACACGTTATCCCTCTGAAGGTTGTTCGACATAGCTGATTATTCTCTCCTTAACACTGATTCCTTTTCTGAGAAAAATGAATTTTTGAGGAATATTCAATGGGGGAGACAAATGAACTATTATAAGAGAGGGTGGTTTACTATCAGAGGATCATTGACCAGCCATGACCCATAACAAAACAAATTCCCATGACATGGAAACATGGAACACACCCTCCCACTCCCCTTCCCCCCAACACACTTTCCCTCATTTCAGTGATCAATGATCACCCTCAATACGTTTGTTCTCATTAAGAATAATAATTTCTCTCAAACTAACCCTAAGGGACAATCATCGGGAAATGCATTTGGGTGGGAAGGAAATATGAGCAAAAGGGTCTACCTATCCCACACTCATTACATGAAGAATTGTTCTCCGCCTCCACTAAACTCCTCTCGCATAACACGTAATCCCGCTCTCCCAATAGATAACCTCAAAAAGAGTAATTTCCACCAATCATCGAGATTCACAAAAAAAAAAACTCCCCTGTGATACCCTTCTCTCGATGGCCCGTCTTCCTGGAGAAAGGTGTGAAGAATTTTTGTATCGTGTCCCACAGTTTCCTAGTGTATCCCTCCACGAAATAAGATCACCACGAGAAATGCAAAGCGACAACTATGAGGGCAAAGCGAAAAAGTTCCACATTCCACCATGGGTGAACCACCATCGGGGCAGAACTTGTAATTCCTTGTTGGGGTTTCTAGGAAGAAGAAGAGTGGGAAGAAAATAAAATCGGAGAAACAAATATTGGCAGATGAATAGCCAGCATGGATGCTGACCGTTTTAGGAAATGAAGATGGGATGGTGGTGGGTATCTTGGTACTCGTTTCATTTTCACCACTTGTTCCCCTCCTCAGAGGACACGCGCCATTATCATTGTTTTTTTCCTTAATTACCCTTCCCGAAAATAAAATAGAAAGAGAGACGTATTTCTAACTGTATACTCATTTTACACCAGCATGTGTTTCCGAAAAGAAATTGCTCATGGAAATAATTTGTTTGTTTTATAAATATGGCCGTGGTCTGGGGGAAATAGGAATCTGGAGTAGGTACCACAGGGTAGGGAAAGAAATTATGAGCGAGAGGGTCTAACAAGCGTAAGGGTCCAACAAGCGAAAGGTCCAACAAGCGAAAGGTCCAACAAGCGTAAGGGTCCAACAAGCGTAAGGGTCTAACAAGCGTGAGGGTCTAACAAGCGTAAGGGTCTAACAAGCGTGAGGGTCTTCCTGTCGAGTGGGGTTGGGGGGTTAGGGTTAGGGTTAGGGTTTGAGCATCGGGTGAAATATACATCAGCTGGAAAGCGTGATGGTCTAACTATCCCCCTCCCCTCCCTCACTGTACCACACTCCTCCTCAAATCAACTCCTCTCGGATAACATGTGACCACGCTCTCTTCCATTGATAATTTCAACAAGAGTCATTTTCAAAAATCATCGGGATTCCCAAAAAAGTATCTCCCCTGTGAGACCTTTTTCTCGATGGCCCGCATTCCTAGAGAAAGGGTGTGAAGAATTTTTTGTATAGCGTCCCACGGTGTTTTAGTGAATCCCTCCCCGAAATAAGATCACCATGAGGAATAGAAACGCCATGAGAATCAGATCAAAAGCGACAAAGTTCCACATTCCACCATGGGTGAACCACCAGTGCGGCATCACTTGTAACTCCTTGTTGGGGTTTCTATGAAAAAGAAAAGTTTGCAGAAAATAAAATATGGAGAGGAAGATTGGTACATGAATAGCCAGCATGGATGCTAACCGTTTTAGGAAATGAAGATGGGATGGTGGTGGGCACGGGTGATTGTTTTGTATCCCTCACTTATTCCCTCCCAGAGGTCACATGACTATTATCATTGTTATCCATTGATTACCCTTCCCGAAAATAAAATATAAGGAGAGATTGTATTTCTAACTGTATTCTAATTTTACACCAGCATGTGTTTCCAAAAAGAAACTTGCTCTTGAGAATGGAATTTACATGTTTTATAAATATGGCCATGGTCGGGGAGAAATTGGAATCTGAAGGAGATACCCTATGGGGGAATACGGGATTATGAGCGAGAGGGTCCAACAAGCGTAAGGGTCCAACAAGCGTAAGGGTCTAACAAGCGTGAGGGTCTAACAAGCGTGAGGGTCTTCCTGTCGAGTGGGGTTGGGGGGTTAGGGTTAGGGTTAGGGTTTGAGCATCGGGTGAAATATACATCAGCTGGAAAGCGTGATGGTCTAACTATCCCCCTCCCTTCCTCACTGTACCACACTCCTCCTCAAATCAACTCCTCTCGGATAACATGTGACCACGCTCTCTTCCATTGATAATTTCAACAAGAGTCATTTTCAAAAATCATCGGGATTCCCAAAAAGTATCTCCCCTGTGAGACCTTTTTCTCGATGGCCCGCATTCCTAGAGAAAGGGTGTGAAGAATTTTTTGTATAGCGTCCCACGGTGTTTTAGTGAATCCCTCCCCGAAATAAGATCACCATGAGGAATAGAAACGCCATGAGAATCAGATCAAAAGCGACAAAGTTCCACATTCCACCATGGTGAACCACCAGTGCGGCATCACTTGTAACTCCTTGTTGGGGTTTCTATG
>NHOR01000107.1:0-32331 GCA_002287245.1 Trypanosoma congolense | reverse complement strand
ACTCATGTGAAGTGTGCGACATACAGGCTCGCAGCAAGCAGTGAGAAAGTCGCGGAGGTGCGGGTATGCCGAATGAGAATGATTAACCAAAATAGTTCCCCCAGGGCCGAGAATCATCTCGTCACTAATGTATCTTCCAAAGTCCGACGCTCCAGCCACCTCACTGTGCGAAGGCACGCCGAGAGAAAAATCAGCACGCGAACAGTTGCAGCCGCCTTGGCCTACAGTGAGCTAGAGGGAGCAGAGAAACAACGTTTGCGCAGTGTTGTTTTCAGGGTCTGTGTAGGTAGCCAGTTGCAGTAACAACGTAGCATCAACAACTAAATGACGAGTTTAATCAGAAAACGATATTGGGAGAGCTTGACGAAATTAAAAATTTTCGGAGGTAATATTCACCACTGCCGCCACCATATGCAACACATTTTTTCCATCGGTACGCACCCAAACATATGGTGGTATTCACTTATTTCACTACGTTCCCTCTCTTCGGAATCCTGCGCGAGGAAAGTGTGAGCGCAGTTGTGCATCAGAACTTTATGATATTTGGCCTGACCACCAAAGCCACAACTAAGCCATCAGGCGCCCAATGCAGCAATTAGAAGTCAGTCGTACACCGTTGAAGCCGAAGACCTTCCGTTACACCACCATTAATGAACAAATCTGGACGGAAGCCTAAACGCCCATGAGCCACCTATTTGCCAGCGCTGTGTGACCCTCTATTAGTTTCAGTGGTTGTTCAATGAGAAAATGATAATAAAAAAAATAAAAATAAAAAAAAGAGGTGTGTAAAAAAGAAAGGGAGAGAATGTGATATTCGCACTAAGATATAGGGAGAAGGGTCGCAGAGAAGTGAAGGTACTAAAGAGCAACTACCAATATGCACGAGCGTGCACGAAGAAGTGGTGGAAAATCAGTAAACAAAAAGCTAATTGCACCCCGAGTCCAGCTTCATAAATAAGCAAAGACAAACGAGACATTAAAATAATAATACTAATTATATGTTAAATATATTATATAAAAGAAAAGGATGATTAAAACAAAAAAACAAAAAGTAGGGGAAAGTTTTTGTATATATTAAAGAAAGAAAGGAGAGGCACAGCACACCAGCACACAGTCACGCATGCTTCACCCCTATTAAGCTGTGGTATGAAAAGGGAGATGGAGAAGGAAATAATAAATTTAAAATATGAGCAGGAAACATTAATTTAAAAAAAAATTAAGTAAAAACAATTGTTAAGAAAATAAAGCTTCCACCTATTTCCCAGTGAAAATATTTTTTCCCGTGTGTGCGGTAGTTACCTTTATCCCCCCTTTATAGTTTGATCGTTCAGCTTATTTCTCTCTCGTTTTCAGCAACCTAGCATAATTCCCTCGTCTTGAAGTTAAATAATTTCCTTGCCTTCATTTACTTTCATCACAACGATATTATTTCCTGCAGGAACCGGCGAACTTTGAAACGGGTGAAGTTCAAGAACCGTACCGTCCAAAATTGAACACCGTAACCAAAAATAATAATAATAATAATAATAAGATGGCGAGAAAGAAACCAGTCATGAGTAACAAAGGAGGTAAATGGAAGGGAAAAAGTTCCTTAGCAACAGTGTGGTTGCGATAGAAAATTAGGCAGCTGTTACACTCCTCAGGTCCCGGAAGCATCACTGGCATTCATGCAAAAACAAAACAAAAAAAGAAATAAACTATTCTTTTTATTGATGTTATTAAACGCTCCCACAACCCCTTTCCTTCTCTTCCCCTTCAGTGGGAGGAGTGTTAGTCTCTTGTCTATCTTCTCTGTCTGACCACACACCGACGCACACACACGCAATCACTGGATCCGCGTCTCCTCCTTTCTGTATAATTTATCATTGTATCCTCTGTAATGACGATTGCGTCAGTGTTCATTACCCCCACCCCCCCCTCCAATATATTTATTTATGTACCATTATTAGTGTATTATTATTATTGCTATTACGATTATCACATATTGGCATCAACATTTAATAATGTAAGGGGTAGAATGAGGAGCGTAGCCACTCACTTCCCACAAGAAAGAAAATACGCAGGTTGGCTCCCATGCGTACCTCTGCTACGTTGTTAGCAAGAGGCTGGTTTTATGCTCAACGTCGGGGGCTAAAAGATCGCTGGAGGACAGGAACAAAAAAAAGCGTCAAAAAAAAATCGCCGGTAAACCGCTTTGAAGTGCGCCACGTGATGATAAGGAGGAAAAAAGAAAACACAGCGGCAGATGCAGGAAGGCATCGCTGAGTATAAGGCAGTCGTAGGATCCCACCCGCCACACCTCCCTCTCTCCCCACCAAACCTCCTCAGGGCTGCAGCTACTCCCAATTCACTTCTTCCTCATTCCTCTCGTACACATCCGCGAGCAAATCGTTCACAGCATGACAAACACAAGGCCACACGTGTCCGGCTGCACTATACGATGACAACAAGGTATGTAAAATAAGAGGTATGCATATAAATATATATATATAAACGACAGGTCACCGTGGCCATCCATAGCTGCCAGATAATAATAATGATACTGATAGCATCAGTGACACAAAAAAAAAAGGAGCGTATAAATACCAGGAGCCATTTAGCACATAATAAGTAAATGACGCATAGGGAGAATACTGTGGAAAATCAGCCGAGAAAAATAAAACGGTTCAATGTTTGAGGAGGGCCTATGCTTAAAAGCACTAAACCCACACAACATCGAGTAACCACGTGGTGTGAAGAATTGTGTATGTGATTGTAATCCTAATGCACGTTTACGAGCATGGATGGAAAAAAAAAGAAAGAAAAACGAAAATAAAGAAGGCGGCTAGTGAGCCTGCTTAAGTAACATCGACGGTTGATACAAACGTGTGTGAATAAGAAAGGCGAAAGGGCATAATGCTCTAATGAGGATTTTCAATGTAAGTAAAAATAATAAAAAACGGCTGAGAGAAGGAAAACTTTTTTCCCCCGAAAAAACGATAGGAAACGCTGTTTGCTAGTTCTAAGAGACAATTCCACACACTGAATAGCTCTGAGGACGTGATGAATCAATGGTGGGGTGAAAAAAGAAAAAGAAAAAAAAAAAAAGAGGCCAGACAAGGAAGAAACCTACAAACAACACCAAAGCCTGATAATGAGGGTGATGGGAAAATTAATTAATTAATTAATTGGGGTGAAGTGAGAGAAGATAAAGCAAGCTCCTCTGTAGCCGGCATTCCCCAGTTTCTTCCCCCGCTCTCCTTCAATCTTCATCCTGCTCACATGCGCGAATGTGAAACACTCGCAAGAGCAGGTGGAGAGAAGGACAGCAGATATCATTCAGAACAGTGAAATGAAGAAAGCGACTGAAGTAACAAGGTTATTTCCCCGACTCTGGTGATGATGTGTCTGACAAGCTGGAGCTTCCACGGCCCACCTCGTGGAGCCAAATGCGGCAACGATAAAACGAGTGCAAATATTGAGCCAGTTCGCGAAACATGACACGCCGCTGTACCTTATAATACACGTAGACCTTCTTGCAGTCAGCCTGAAACTCACATCAAGAAATTCCATGTTCTCCACACGGCAGTCGGAAAACTTCGCGGGGTTGAGGCGATGACGAAGGAAAGAGAGAAGGTCTGCAGTGAGGGTGCATAACGTCGTGTTGTAATGTTCCACCTCCGCTGGGTGGCAGTGCGCAGAATGAAGGCGGCTGTGACAACATCACGCTCCGCAGCCGGGAACCCCTTGGCATCCAGCTCCTCATCCTCCAGTCGATGAAACTCTTCTACAGTGAGGATGGATCGCACAGTACCCATGTAATTCCCATATCGCCCTCCAGCACACCGTCTCCCCAACAAAAAAATGCACGCTAGCTACGCACACACTACGCCGGCAACGGTGCTCGACAAGGTAGACGTAGCTCACAACTTCTGGCTGAGATGCCAAGTCCCTTTCATTTAGGCCAGGTCGCCGCCAAAGTCGTGAAGGACGACGGCTCATACGAGCTGTGAGATCGGAAAAGAGGGGAGGAAGGGAGCGGAAGTATGACAACAACGCTGGGCAGTCTTCTGGCTGCTTCTCAGTCGACGTTCGATCAACATTCGTACCGTTAAGTGGGCGCCTTTTGGAGGGTTGTTGGAGGACTTGGCCAAGACCGGTGCAGTGAGTCCCTGAACCGACAAAGGTTCGAAGGGCTGGTCTTCACGAGGGTTTTCAGTGGTTGTTGCCCTCGTACAACCTGGTTTTGCGGTGATCGAGGGACAATGGTTCGAACAAACACACAGTGCCCGTTGGCCGACGGCATGGGCCGGGTAGAAGGCTGCACCATGGGCGCAGCAGCCTCAACGGAGTACTCCTTTCCTCACGGAAAGTTTCGCAAGTTCCCTTTGGATGCCAGTGCGGTGCTTTCAAGAATATTCATCCCGGACAACGGCTGCTGCGGGGTGGTAAGCGACAAACCACCACCACTCATTCCCTCTTTTCCAAGCTTTTCACTCTCTTCATCCTCTTCGACAACGGACAGCTGATTCTCTGACGACGAAGGCGTCCTATTAATCATCTTCATGCTGTAAGGGTCATGGTGCCACAAAATACCGGGAGAGTTCAAGGACGAGAAAAGGGGGTCGTCTCTGCTGGGCGGGCGATCGGCTCTTTGAACATGGCTATAGATGGCGTCAAACTCCTCCAGCATGCTCAACGGAACAGCATAAGCCCTCCCATTAAGTATCGAAAGGGAGCGCGTCGCACAACAGAAGCATGGGGTATGCCGTTTCCCTCATTGTTAACACGTCCAGGACGACCACACACTTCTGTGGCGATGCTCTCACGACGGGGTGTCACATCTCGTGCCACTGCCGCACGGGCCCATTTTTGGCGGAGACTGCAGCACGGGCACCGGTATTCCTCGCAGAGCCCATCAGTCAATGAACCACTCTTCCAACCTGCCCTTAATGTTGTACCCGCGATGGTGGAAACAATTGGCATGACTTGTTATGTGATATCTTTTGTTTCTTTTATCCTCTGTGTATTTTGGTGTGTCTGTCTCTTGTCCTTCTCGAATGTGTGAATGACTGCCTCTATGGTATACTCTTCTCCCTACCGCTTGTCTTTAAGGACCTTTCCTCTCCCCGTACCTTGGCCTACCTTAGGTCCCTTAAACAACCTCTGCCCGAGCCTCACAATTACTCACTCTTCTCCTTCTCCCGCTTTACAATTTATTCAAGTCGTATCGCCTGTAACCTCCACAGTTCACTTTAGATGTAATGATCTGCTCTTGCTTTCCTTTAGAAGGGGTGACCTTAAAACAACAGCGTCGGGCCTCTATAACAATGCAACTAAAAGAAAGAAATGTAAAGAAAATGAAGACGGTTCATTTGGAATAGAGCAGCATAGTACTTAACGGAGCAGCTAAACCATATGCCTACATTACACCATCTGAATATCCCCACGGTGAAGAAAGCACAGGTGCCTAAAATGAAAAAAGAAATTGGTCGTCAACGGTAACCAAAAATACTCTTAGCAAGAGAGAAAAAGGGTCCACAACCACGAGCGTTGATAAAGCTGTGCGCACCGTCATGTACAGTTACCGAGCAACACAACCTGCTCGAAATATTCGCTGAGCTAGGTCTCTCCTACCCTGCTTTTCAACCGATTGCTTATCGTTGGTACAAAAAAAAAAATAATAATAATAATAAGCAAACTCACTTAATCCATGGAATTTCCCTCGTCAAGCCACACCACGCCACCCGAACGAGCTCATCGTGCACGCCCTGTTCAACCCTCCCCTCACCATTCTCGGAAGTTCAAAGCAATACACACAAACACACAGGCTCCCTCGAAATATTTCGATTCTCCTGCACCAACACTGCTGCTTCACCTTCAGTTATAGTGTTTTCCCTTCCATCTGTGTCCCTAGTCAAACAAATCATCGATAAGGGAATCACCAAAAAGACCCTCGCGTGGCGTTTCCTTGATACGCCCCGCATTTCATTATTCGCCCCGAACGCAACAACATACCGCTCGTTAGGAGGCGCTTCTGCGTTGGGCGCTTTCACGAACAAATCCCGCACAGCGAGGCGGCGGTACACAACATAGTGACCAGCAGCATTGGCCGGGCCTGGAAAATCAGCTCCTTGCATGGGCGAGACTGACCGCACTTGAAACAAATAACTGCTTGTATTGCCTCCGTCCGTCACAAGGGGCTCAAAGGTATTTTCTCGTGAGGTGTGGTAACTTACAGTAGCTCCACTACTGGGCCGCGTGTTGCTGCCCTTGTCAGCTACCAAAAGGTTTGTTTTGCCAACTAGTACGTGTGGACCGCCTACCCTGCATCCCTCACCGACGACTGCACCAGGAAGAACAAGGTGGTGGAGCGTTGTTGCCATCTCGCCAAGCCGCATCTCAATGTTCCCGCGACTACCTGCTTCATTCTCTGCCTCTGCGTACTCATCGAATTCTGCTGGGTATAATGGTAATACATCCACTGGGAAAAATGGGAACTGGCTGATGGTTTGGGCCAACGTCACGCCGCTGCTGACGTAGCAAGGTGCCAACCTGGAGGTCAGGTTTAAATCCTCCTTGATTAGGAGGATTTATATCGCTTTCACTGATTTTTAGGTACTCTTCCCGCTCACTTGTACCACCCGGCAAGGTTTTTGTGTATTCCCTTAGTAACTTCTCATAGTCTCGAATGAAAAATAACCACGACTCCTGGTGGGGTAACTGAAGCGCCTCAACTATGTCCTTTAGCTCATCGGTAGAGCTTTGTCGGCCGTTGTACATGCTAGAGAAGTGGCAGATTTTGCTCCACATCTTGGTTTGTTGTTCAACAGTAGTGCCACCGAAGAGCAGACTCCACAAACGGCGGGTTAGGGCCAACGCTGTCGAGTCCTTGCTATTCAGACCAAGCTTTGTACGTGTCAAAACTTCAATCATGTTATCAAACACTTGTCTACTGCGCGAGCGACGCGGAACGATTTCTTAATGCCTTCCCGCCACTGATCATTCGTCGTTTGCGCAGACTCCCTCGAAGTCCAACCTCTAAACCAACCGATGCTGATCGTGACCCCGACTGCAGCTGCGACTCTAACGGAGATGGCAACGAAAAAATGTCCCGCAGTCCTTCCGGTACAATCCGCGAAAGGCGCTCCAAGTGCCGTTGTTCCTGTGAAACCAACCCCATATCCGTATATAAGGGTCTCTGCAGGAGAGTGAGCGAGGGCTTGTCACGCTCTAACACCATGTTGAGGTCAATGTCCGTATCAAGCAGCTCCGCATCTGCAGCTTCAAGGTTGGGATTGGCATCCATGGGGTTCCACATGACTTGATCAGCGTACCCCGCGGCCAAGTTCTTCTGTCTCAGCTCTGCAACCTCCGCTCATGATCCAATGATAGTTGGCGGGCCTCGTCCACCGCCCCGGGATGCAAAAGGTGGTAAGCCAAAGGGATGCTATCCAGTACTCCAATGGCCATGGCGTCCAGCTCAGCATCCATGATGCCCAAAGGGGAAGGGTCCCTGAGTATCTCATTAATTACATCCGGATGGTACAGCAGGGCTCATCCGGAATGCGGGGGAACGGAACGCGCCATGAGAACTCAAAGAAAAACTTTTGTTTGCAATGCCGAATAAACTCACTGACCTTCATCTCACGGCTCATTGGCGGCATACCGCCCACTGTAGCTTCGGTCTGCCCATGTTCTGCGAGGCCATAAGCACCCAACCCACTGGCACCACGCACATATTCGTCGATCACAGCCCCCCCTGTATCACCAACAGCCCTGTTCCGTGAAGACATTGAATAGTGATTATGCACAACCGATTCGCTTTGCCCACTTTAATGGCGTCCCACTTTGTGGCGTCAGCTCTATGAGGCGCGTATAGTCCGTAAAAAAAAAATAAAAGGCAACAATGCTTAGCACAAGTTAACCGGGATTTTGGCTCCCTGCCTCGCACACCCTGTCACCAAAAGTCAGAAGCTTCGACACCCGCAAATGCCTGTGCAAATATCACTACGTACACAATAACTAACTGACCTAAATCACAAGGTAAAAGCCTCTGCCACACGGTACGCTGATATATATATATATATATATATATATGTGTGTGTGTGTGTGTGCGTGTGAAAAATAGAGATAAGCACGCTAATTGCAGCAATGATATTACGTCACAGCGACCGCAGCGCGGCAAACATCAACCACTTTACCTCTGCTCTGCAGGGAGTGGAAGAACAGTAAAAGCTACGCAGCAGAAGTAATAACACGTGAAGAGTAAGAAAGAAAATGAAGGCGGGATGGGAGTCAAAAAAAAAAAGTAAATGGCGTCTGTTGAGACAGTAAAGGGAAGCTAAACCAAGTACAGACCAAAGGAACAAAAATCCATTTGCACACATCGGCAATATGTTGACACGCCCAACAACTCGGCAAAACCTCTGCGCAATGCCACAGAATCCAATCAAAGGACTACGTGAGGGAAGCGATGGGGGAAAAAAATGCCTGCAGCCACCTAAAGGAACCCCGCGACACACCATAAGAAAGGCATAGAGGTGGGGAAGCGGAAAGGGCCTAGGAAACAGAGGAAAAAATACAAGAAAAAGGAATGATCACATCAAGCAATCTTCAATACGCTGATCCACAACAATGAAAACGCCTATCGATATGACCATTCAATGAAACATTGTATAATTTCTTTTTTTTAATTCGCCATTTCACCAACTTACCCTGATCCCCCAACAACTCAATACATCACATTACCATCTATCAGTGTGCTGCTACAGATACAAATTATTTTGAGGATCTCCCTCGACCAACATTGCGCCCAACGCTTCGCTTTCGTACTGGAGCAGAAGGCGCCAAGTGCATCTTCAGAGGGCCCTTCTTCTTCCTTGTGGTTGTTTCTGGGGAGCACATACTTCAGAAAGACGGCTCTGAAACAGTGTAATGCACTCATTCTGATCCTGCTCATTCGTAGCAAAGGAAGCCACTGAATTCTCTCCGGCATCATTACAGAACCATTATGAAATGGGGCCTGCTGCACAGCAAACGTATCAACGTGCTGAAGCAGGTAGGCAAGCAGTTTGACCATCGCCGCACGGAGCGCATGGAACAGGGGGGGTTGGTGGTTGTCATCCTCTTGATCCAGTCCGTGACCCAATTCAATAAAGCGCATGGCATAGTCCTCGCGGTTGTTCAAAATAGAGTGATGCAAGTGTGTGTAACCTAACTTATCTTGGTAGTCTAACCGCAGCTGCCCGGGCTTAACACCATCTAACATATACTCCATGGCATCCTCATTTTTAAGAATGATGGCATACATAAGGCTCGTCATACCTTCCTTGTTTTTAGCAGTGGGGGACGCACCCAAACGCAGTAACAACCTCAACATTGGAATGTACTGGCTCCCAAGAGCAACACACCAGTGTAACGCAGTTTGACCATCTGAATGAAAATCCAGTCCACCAATATCTGATACATGTAATTCATCATGTTCATTTAGCATCAACTCCACATTCCGACCACGTTCCTTTGCTCCTGCAACAAGGGCTTCTACAAGCTCCTCCTTCTTCGAAAGCACTGCAAGGTGAAGCGGTTTCTGACCATGCCAAAGTCCATAACAATCACATATGCCAGAGAGGAACTTTGCAGTCTCAACTTGCCCAAACTTACAGGCAAGATGAAGAGCAGTGCATCCGAACTTATTCTGAATAGACGGATCAACACCCTGTTCAACAAAGCGCTTTACCTCGTCAATTTGGCCCTTACGAGCACAAGCATGAATCTTCTCCATATTTTCATCGTCAACACGTAAACGCATCAGTTTAGGAAAGTCAGCCATTCCTACGAAAAAAAAATCTAACACAGGTATAATTAAAAGCTAACAGTAGTAAAAAAAAATAGGACACTAAATATAACCAGACACGCCCTAGAGTAGCCCAGTACAGAAGTGGAGGAAAGAAAGGAGGGAACAAAGAAAGGGAATGCAAGAGATGCAACGGGAGGCAGAACCACGGAGGGGCAATTGAAAGAGTGACAAGAAAAACATGAGTACGCGGCTACAGCAACCCGTACCGCGTGCCATTAAGAATGGCACAAACGTCTGGAGTATCTCTTATAAAGTGAAACAAAAACAATAAATTAGGCACTTACGTGTGGCGGGTGTCACCACTGGTTCTTCTCCTCACATTCGTCTTACTTTTTCTTGAGGGTCTTGGCACATTCTTCTTTACCTTTGACAGGCGCACTGCCCTGGCTGCGTGGCGGGCCTTACTGTTATTCTTGTTGCTCAATCCCTTCGCCATGGCAGACTCCTTCTTCTGGAACGGGTTCAGGCGTAGACGCAGGCGGCGGTTGCGCATGCCGTTCGTGGGTTGCCTGTAGCGGCTCGGTCTCTTAGGCTGCAGTTTCTTCGGCTTCAACACACGACGAACCTCCTCAGACTGCATAATCCGCGTCACATCTGTACTCGTCAACATCGGGGCAGGGAGCATAAAGCCGCGCTTTATCGACGACGCTTTCGTAAAGGTACCGAACACCGCATCAAGCTTCTCAAAAGCGCTCTTCGTCCAAATGAGGAAGCGCCCCACGTGACCACCAGGCGCGAGGTGCAACAAGTTCAGTGCATTCACGTTAGCAATGTCAAGGCCAAAGATGTTGCGGAACGCTCTTGTCCCCTTCCTACCAGGCATAATCAGCATGGGACCACGGCGCGCCACGTAGCGGCGGTTCCGCATCTTCCCACGCCCGGCACGAATCTGGCGTGAGTCATTCACACGGTTGACGTCGTCAATTGCGCCAACAGCCTTAAGGAAGGTCATCGCATCCTTCGTCTTTTCGTAGGTCTGGATCTTATCCTCCACAACGAACGGGATCTCCGCAATGTTCTCGATCTTGTGACCGCGTGACATCACAAGCGCCGGAAGCGAGGAGGCGGCAAGGGCCGACACCACAGCAAAGCGCTTTTGATGGAGATTGATCTTGCGGTGCCAACGGCGGAAAATCTTGGTGGGTGCGAACATACGACCCCCACGACACATGTTGCCGAACGCACCAGCGCCAGACATGCTTGTGCCACCGCCATGGATACGCGGAATACGGGCAACTGCACGGCCGGTACCCCACGATTCCGCAGAGTGCTTCATGCCGGAGAGACGGTTAACGGCATAGGCCTGACGGGAGTTCTTCGCCATGTTCGTGTGTACAAACTGCACAATATCGTGGCGGATAGGCGCCGTGAACACGGCGGGAAGGGGGCAGGTCCCAACCACCTTATCTTCCGACGCGGAGTACACACTTACAGTCGGACGGGCAGCCATTGGTTGTTCTTTTGTGCTTTTAAAGTGCGAGAGAGAACCTACCAGCGGCAACAGAATAAGTGAAGAGAACAAAAGCAACGAGTAATAAAACCACACATGAACGCAGGGAGGAGTGGGCAAGATGGCACAGCTTCTGAAAGCAATGCAACAAATGAAAACAGGCGGTGACACATTCACAGTAAAGGTCACTCAAAAACTAACACAAACCGTGGCGCACAAAGGTGAGCAGGAACATACACGGAAGGAGAAACCATGGCGAAGAAAGGTCGATGATACTCGCGATCAACTATACGCCACCTCATCCTCACTGCTGCTCGACTCGAACTCAGCCTCAACTATGCGGAGGCTTCCTCCTAGGCACCTATTAAGATTAGAGGTCGCACAGTAGAGACCAACACAAACTTAGAGAAAAACGCTCAGCATCTCTCATAAAATAGGACACTAAATATAACCAGACACGCCCTAGAGTAGCCCAGTACAGAAGTGGAGGAAAGAAAGGAGGGAACAAAGAAAGGGAATGCAAGAGATGCAACGGGAGGCAGAACCACGGAGGGGCAATTGAAAGAGTGACAAGAAAAACATGAGTACGCGGCTACAGCAACCCGTACCGCGTGCCATTAAGAATGGCACAAACGTCTGGAGTATCTCTTATAAAGTGAAACAAAAACAATAAATTAGGCACTTACGTGTGGCGGGTGTCACCACTGGATCTTCTCCTCACATTCGTCTTACTTTTTCTTGAGGGTCTTGGCAACATTCTTCTTTACCTTTGACAGGCGCACTGCCCTGGCTGCGTGGCGGGCCTTACTGTTATTCTTGTTGCTCAATCCCTTCGCCATGGCAGACTCCTTCTTCTGGAACGGGTTCAGGCGTAGACGCAGGCGGCGGTTGCGCATGCCGTTCGTGGGTTGCCTGTAGCGGCTCGGTCTCTTAGGCTGCAGTTTCTTCGGCTTCAACACACGACGAACCTCCTCAGACTGCATAATCCGCGTCACATCTGTACTCGTCAACATCGGGGCAGGGAGCATAAAGCCGCGCTTTATCGACGACGCTTTCGTAAAGGTACCGAACACCGCATCAAGCTTCTCAAAAGCGCTCTTCGTCCAAATGAGGAAGCGCCCCACGTGACCACCAGGCGCGAGGTGCAACAAGTTCAGTGCATTCACGTTAGCAATGTCAAGGCCAAAGATGTTGCGGAACGCTCTTGTCCCCTTCCTACCAGGCATAATCAGCATGGGACCACGGCGCGCCACGTAGCGGCGGTTCCGCATCTTCCCACGCCCGGCACGAATCTGGCGTGAGTCATTCACACGGTTGACGTCGTCAATTGCGCCAACAGCCTTAAGGAAGGTCATCGCATCCTTCGTCTTTTCGTAGGTCTGGATCTTATCCTCCACAACGAACGGGATCTCCGCAATGTTCTCGATCTTGTGACCGCGTGACATCACAAGCGCCGGAAGCGAGGAGGCGGCAAGGGCCGACACCACAGCAAAGCGCTTTTGATGGAGATTGATCTTGCGGTGCCAACGGCGGAAAATCTTGGTGGGTGCGAACATACGACCCCCACGACACATGTTGCCGAACGCACCAGCGCCAGACATGCTTGTGCCACCGCCATGGATACGCGGAATACGGGCAACTGCACGGCCGGTACCCCACGATTCCGCAGAGTGCTTCATGCCGGAGAGACGGTTAACGGCATAGGCCTGACGGGAGTTCTTCGCCATGTTCGTGTGTACAAACTGCACAATATCGTGGCGGATAGGCGCCGTGAACACGGCGGGAAGGGGGCAGGTCCCAACCACCTTATCTTCCGACGCGGAGTACACACTTACAGTCGGACGGGCAGCCATTGGTTGTTCTTTTGTGCTTTTAAAGTGCGAGAGAGAACCTACCAGCGGCAACAGAATAAGTGAAGAGAACAAAAGCAACGAGTAATAAACCACACATGAACGCAGGGAGGAGTGGGCAAGATGGCACAGCTTCTGAAAGCAATGCAACAAATGAAAACAGGCGGTGACACATTCACAGTAAAGGTCACTCAAAAACTAACACAAACCGTGGCGCACAAAGGTGAGCAGGAACATACACGGAAGGAGAAACCATGGCGAAGAAAGGTCGATGATACTCGCGATCAACTATACGCCACCTCATCCTCACTGCTGCTCGACTCGAACTCAGCCTCAACTATGCGGAGGCTTCCTCCTAGGCACCTATTAAGATTAGAGGTCGCACAGTAGAGACCAACACAAACTTAGAGAAAAACGCTCAGCATCTCTCATAAAATAGGACACTAAATATAACCAGACACGCCCTAGAGTAGCCCAGTACAGAAGTGGAGGAAAGAAAGGAGGGAACAAAGAAAGGGAATGCAAGAGATGCAACGGGAGGCAGAACCACGGAGGGGCAATTGAAAGAGTGACAAGAAAAACATGAGTACGCGGCTACAGCAACCCGTACCGCGTGCCATTAAGAATGGCACAAACGTCTGGAGTATCTCTTATAAAGTGAAACAAAAACAATAAATTAGGCACTTACGTGTGGCGGGTGTCACCACTGGTTCTTCTCCTCACATTCGTCTTACTTTTTCTTGAGGGTCTTGGCAACATTCTTCTTTACCTTTGACAGGCGCACTGCCCTGGCTGCGTGGCGGGCCTTACTGTTATTCTTGTTGCTCAATCCCTTCGCCATGGCAGACTCCTTCTTCTGGAACGGGTTCAGGCGTAGACGCAGGCGGCGGTTGCGCATGCCGTTCGTGGGTTGCCTGTAGCGGCTCGGTCTCTTAGGCTGCAGTTTCTTCGGCTTCAACACACGACGAACCTCCTCAGACTGCATAATCCGCGTCACATCTGTACTCGTCAACATCGGGGCAGGGAGCATAAAGCCGCGCTTTATCGACGACGCTTTCGTAAAGGTACCGAACACCGCATCAAGCTTCTCAAAAGCGCTCTTCGTCCAAATGAGGAAGCGCCCCACGTGACCACCAGGCGCGAGGTGCAACAAGTTCAGTGCATTCACGTTAGCAATGTCAAGGCCAAAGATGTTGCGGAACGCTCTTGTCCCCTTCCTACCAGGCATAATCAGCATGGGACCACGGCGCGCCACGTAGCGGCGGTTCCGCATCTTCCCACGCCCGGCACGAATCTGGCGTGAGTCATTCACACGGTTGACGTCGTCAATTGCGCCAACAGCCTTAAGGAAGGTCATCGCATCCTTCGTCTTTTCGTAGGTCTGGATCTTATCCTCCACAACGAACGGGATCTCCGCAATGTTCTCGATCTTGTGACCGCGTGACATCACAAGCGCCGGAAGCGAGGAGGCGGCAAGGGCCGACACCACAGCAAAGCGCTTTTGATGGAGATTGATCTTGCGGTGCCAACGGCGGAAAATCTTGGTGGGTGCGAACATACGACCCCCACGACACATGTTGCCGAACGCACCAGCGCCAGACATGCTTGTGCCACCGCCATGGATACGCGGAATACGGGCAACTGCACGGCCGGTACCCCACGATTCCGCAGAGTGCTTCATGCCGGAGAGACGGTTAACGGCATAGGCCTGACGGGAGTTCTTCGCCATGTTCGTGTGTACAAACTGCACAATATCGTGGCGGATAGGCGCCGTGAACACGGCGGGAAGGGGGCAGGTCCCAACCACCTTATCTTCCGACGCGGAGTACACACTTACAGTCGGACGGGCAGCCATTGGTTGTTCTTTTGTGCTTTTAAAGTGCGAGAGAGAACCTACCAGCGGCAACAGAATAAGTGAAGAGAACAAAAGCAACGAGTAATAAAACCACACATGAACGCAGGGAGGAGTGGGCAAGATGGCACAGCTTCTGAAAGCAATGCAACAAATGAAAACAGGCGGTGACACATTCACAGTAAAGGTCACTCAAAAACTAACACAAACCGTGGCGCACAAAGGTGAGCAGGAACATACACGGAAGGAGAAACCATGGCGAAGAAAGGTCGATGATACTCGCGATCAACTATACGCCACCTCATCCTCACTGCTGCTCGACTCGAACTCAGCCTCAACTATGCGGAGGCTTCCTCCTAGGCACCTATTAAGATTAGAGGTCGCACAGTAGAGACCAACACAAACTTAGAGAAAAACGCTCAGCATCTCTCATAAAATAGGACACTAAATATAACCAGACACGCCCTAGAGTAGCCCAGTACAGAAGTGGAGGAAAGAAAGGAGGGAACAAAGAAAGGGAATGCAAGAGATGCAACGGGAGGCAGAACCACGGAGGGGCAATTGAAAGAGTGACAAGAAAAACATGAGTACGCGGCTACAGCAACCCGTACCGCGTGCCATTAAGAATGGCACAAACGTCTGGAGTATCTCTTATAAAGTGAAACAAAACAATAAATTAGGCACTTACGTGTGGCGGGTGTCACCACTGGTTCTTCTCCTCACATTCGTCTTACTTTTTCTTGAGGGTCTTGGCAACATTCTTCTTTACCTTTGACAGGCGCACTGCCCTGGCTGCGTGGCGGGCCTTACTGTTATTCTTGTTGCTCAATCCCTTCGCCATGGCAGACTCCTTCTTCTGGAACGGGTTCAGGCGTAGACGCAGGCGGCGGTTGCGCATGCCGTTCGTGGGTTGCCTGTAGCGGCTCGGTCTCTTAGGCTGCAGTTTCTTCGGCTTCAACACACGACGAACCTCCTCAGACTGCATAATCCGCGTCACATCTGTACTCGTCAACATCGGGGCAGGGAGCATAAAGCCGCGCTTTATCGACGACGCTTTCGTAAAGGTACCGAACACCGCATCAAGCTTCTCAAAAGCGCTCTTCGTCCAAATGAGGAAGCGCCCCACGTGACCACCAGGCGCGAGGTGCAACAAGTTCAGTGCATTCACGTTAGCAATGTCAAGGCCAAAGATGTTGCGGAACGCTCTTGTCCCCTTCCTACCAGGCATAATCAGCATGGGACCACGGCGCGCCACGTAGCGGCGGTTCCGCATCTTCCCACGCCCGGCACGAATCTGGCGTGAGTCATTCACACGGTTGACGTCGTCAATTGCGCCAACAGCCTTAAGGAAGGTCATCGCATCCTTCGTCTTTTCGTAGGTCTGGATCTTATCCTCCACAACGAACGGGATCTCCGCAATGTTCTCGATCTTGTGACCGCGTGACATCACAAGCGCCGGAAGCGAGGAGGCGGCAAGGGCCGACACCACAGCAAAGCGCTTTTGATGGAGATTGATCTTGCGGTGCCAACGGCGGAAAATCTTGGTGGGTGCGAACATACGACCCCCACGACACATGTTGCCGAACGCACCAGCGCCAGACATGCTTGTGCCACCGCCATGGATACGCGGAATACGGGCAACTGCACGGCCGGTACCCCACGATTCCGCAGAGTGCTTCATGCCGGAGAGACGGTTAACGGCATAGGCCTGACGGGAGTTCTTCGCCATGTTCGTGTGTACAAACTGCACAATATCGTGGCGGATAGGCGCCGTGAACACGGCGGGAAGGGGGCAGGTCCCAACCACCTTATCTTCCGACGCGGAGTACACACTTACAGTCGGACGGGCAGCCATTGGTTGTTCTTTTGTGCTTTTAAAGTGCGAGAGAGAACCTACCAGCGGCAACAGAATAAGTGAAGAGAACAAAAGCAACGAGTAATAAAACCACACATGAACGCAGGGAGGAGTGGGCAAGATGGCACAGCTTCTGAAAGCAATGCAACAAATGAAAACAGGCGGTGACACATTCACAGTAAAGGTCACTCAAAAACTAACACAAACCGTGGCGCACAAAGGTGAGCAGGAACATACACGGAAGGAGAAACCATGGCGAAGAAAGGTCGATGATACTCGCGATCAACTATACGCCACCTCATCCTCACTGCTGCTCGACTCGAACTCAGCCTCAACTATGCGGAGGCTTCCTCCTAGGCACCTATTAAGATTAGAGGTCGCACAGTAGAGACCAACACAAACTTAGAGAAAAACGCTCAGCATCTCTCATAAAATAGGACACTAAATATAACCAGACACGCCCTAGAGTAGCCCAGTACAGAAGTGGAGGAAAGAAAGGAGGGAACAAAGAAAGGGAATGCAAGAGATGCAACGGGAGGCAGAACCACGGAGGGGCAATTGAAAGAGTGACAAGAAAAACATGAGTACGCGGCTACAGCAACCCGTACCGCGTGCCATTAAGAATGGCACAAACGTCTGGAGTATCTCTTATAAAGTGAAACAAAAACAATAAATTAGGCACTTACGTGTGGCGGGTGTCACCACTGGTTCTTCTCCTCACATTCGTCTTACTTTTTCTTGAGGGTCTTGGCAACATTCTTCTTTACCTTTGACAGGCGCACTGCCCTGGCTGCGTGGCGGGCCTTACTGTTATTCTTGTTGCTCAATCCCTTCGCCATGGCAGACTCCTTCTTCTGGAACGGGTTCAGGCGTAGACGCAGGCGGCGGTTGCGCATGCCGTTCGTGGGTTGCCTGTAGCGGCTCGGTCTCTTAGGCTGCAGTTTCTTCGGCTTCAACACACGACGAACCTCCTCAGACTGCATAATCCGCGTCACATCTGTACTCGTCAACATCGGGGCAGGGAGCATAAAGCCGCGCTTTATCGACGACGCTTTCGTAAAGGTACCGAACACCGCATCAAGCTTCTCAAAAGCGCTCTTCGTCCAAATGAGGAAGCGCCCCACGTGACCACCAGGCGCGAGGTGCAACAAGTTCAGTGCATTCACGTTAGCAATGTCAAGGCCAAAGATGTTGCGGAACGCTCTTGTCCCCTTCCTACCAGGCATAATCAGCATGGGACCACGGCGCGCCACGTAGCGGCGGTTCCGCATCTTCCCACGCCCGGCACGAATCTGGCGTGAGTCATTCACACGGTTGACGTCGTCAATTGCGCCAACAGCCTTAAGGAAGGTCATCGCATCCTTCGTCTTTTCGTAGGTCTGGATCTTATCCTCCACAACGAACGGGATCTCCGCAATGTTCTCGATCTTGTGACCGCGTGACATCACAAGCGCCGGAAGCGAGGAGGCGGCAAGGGCCGACACCACAGCAAAGCGCTTTTGATGGAGATTGATCTTGCGGTGCCAACGGCGGAAAATCTTGGTGGGTGCGAACATACGACCCCCACGACACATGTTGCCGAACGCACCAGCGCCAGACATGCTTGTGCCACCGCCATGGATACGCGGAATACGGGCAACTGCACGGCCGGTACCCCACGATTCCGCAGAGTGCTTCATGCCGGAGAGACGGTTAACGGCATAGGCCTGACGGGAGTTCTTCGCCATGTTCGTGTGTACAAACTGCACAATATCGTGGCGGATAGGCGCCGTGAACACGGCGGGAAGGGGGCAGGTCCCAACCACCTTATCTTCCGACGCGGAGTACACACTTACAGTCGGACGGGCAGCCATTGGTTGTTCTTTTGTGCTTTTAAAGTGCGAGAGAGAACCTACCAGCGGCAACAGAATAAGTGAAGAGAACAAAAGCAACGAGTAATAAAACCACACATGAACGCAGGGAGGAGTGGGCAAGATGGCACAGCTTCTGAAAGCAATGCAACAAATGAAAACAGGCGGTGACACATTCACAGTAAAGGTCACTCAAAAACTAACACAAACCGTGGCGCACAAAGGTGAGCAGGAACATACACGGAAGGAGAAACCATGGCGAAGAAAGGTCGATGATACTCGCGATCAACTATACGCCACCTCATCCTCACTGCTGCTCGACTCGAACTCAGCCTCAACTATGCGGAGGCTTCCTCCTAGGCACCTATTAAGATTAGAGGTCGCACAGTAGAGACCAACACAAACTTAGAGAAAAACGCTCAGCATCTCTCATAAATAGGACACTAAATATAACCAGACACGCCCTAGAGTAGCCCAGTACAGAAGTGGAGGAAAGAAAGGAGGGAACAAAGAAAGGGAATGCAAGAGATGCAACGGGAGGCAGAACCACGGAGGGGCAATTGAAAGAGTGACAAGAAAAACATGAGTACGCGGCTACAGCAACCCGTACCGCGTGCCATTAAGAATGGCACAAACGTCTGGAGTATCTCTTATAAAGTGAAACAAAAACAATAAATTAGGCACTTACGTGTGGCGGGTGTCACCACTGGTTCTTCTCCTCACATTCGTCTTACTTTTTCTTGAGGGTCTTGGCAACATTCTTCTTTACCTTTGACAGGCGCACTGCCCTGGCTGCGTGGCGGGCCTTACTGTTATTCTTGTTGCTCAATCCCTTCGCCATGGCAGACTCCTTCTTCTGGAACGGGTTCAGGCGTAGACGCAGGCGGCGGTTGCGCATGCCGTTCGTGGGTTGCCTGTAGCGGCTCGGTCTCTTAGGCTGCAGTTTCTTCGGCTTCAACACACGACGAACCTCCTCAGACTGCATAATCCGCGTCACATCTGTACTCGTCAACATCGGGGCAGGGAGCATAAAGCCGCGCTTTATCGACGACGCTTTCGTAAAGGTACCGAACACCGCATCAAGCTTCTCAAAAGCGCTCTTCGTCCAAATGAGGAAGCGCCCCACGTGACCACCAGGCGCGAGGTGCAACAAGTTCAGTGCATTCACGTTAGCAATGTCAAGGCCAAAGATGTTGCGGAACGCTCTTGTCCCCTTCCTACCAGGCATAATCAGCATGGGACCACGGCGCGCCACGTAGCGGCGGTTCCGCATCTTCCCACGCCCGGCACGAATCTGGCGTGAGTCATTCACACGGTTGACGTCGTCAATTGCGCCAACAGCCTTAAGGAAGGTCATCGCATCCTTCGTCTTTTCGTAGGTCTGGATCTTATCCTCCACAACGAACGGGATCTCCGCAATGTTCTCGATCTTGTGACCGCGTGACATCACAAGCGCCGGAAGCGAGGAGGCGGCAAGGGCCGACACCACAGCAAAGCGCTTTTGATGGAGATTGATCTTGCGGTGCCAACGGCGGAAAATCTTGGTGGGTGCGAACATACGACCCCCACGACACATGTTGCCGAACGCACCAGCGCCAGACATGCTTGTGCCACCGCCATGGATACGCGGAATACGGGCAACTGCACGGCCGGTACCCCACGATTCCGCAGAGTGCTTCATGCCGGAGAGACGGTTAACGGCATAGGCCTGACGGGAGTTCTTCGCCATGTTCGTGTGTACAAACTGCACAATATCGTGGCGGATAGGCGCCGTGAACACGGCGGGAAGGGGGCAGGTCCCAACCACCTTATCTTCCGACGCGGAGTACACACTTACAGTCGGACGGGCAGCCATTGGTTGTTCTTTTGTGCTTTTAAAGTGCGAGAGAGAACCTACCAGCGGCAACAGAATAAGTGAAGAGAACAAAAGCAACGAGTAATAAAACCACACATGAACGCAGGGAGGAGTGGGCAAGATGGCACAGCTTCTGAAAGCAATGCAACAAATGAAAACAGGCGGTGACACATTCACAGTAAAGGTCACTCAAAAACTAACACAAACCGTGGCGCACAAAGGTGAGCAGGAACATACACGGAAGGAGAAACCATGGCGAAGAAAGGTCGATGATACTCGCGATCAACTATACGCCACCTCATCCTCACTGCTGCTCGACTCGAACTCAGCCTCAACTATGCGGAGGCTTCCTCCTAGGCACCTATTAAGATTAGAGGTCGCACAGTAGAGACCAACACAAACTTAGAGAAAAACGCTCAGCATCTCTCATAAAATAGGACACTAAATATAACCAGACACGCCCTAGAGTAGCCCAGTACAGAAGTGGAGGAAAGAAAGGAGGGAACAAAGAAAGGGAATGCAAGAGATGCAACGGGAGGCAGAACCACGGAGGGGCAATTGAAAGAGTGACAAGAAAAACATGAGTACGCGGCTACAGCAACCCGTACCGCGTGCCATTAAGAATGGCACAAACGTCTGGAGTATCTCTTATAAAGTGAAACAAAAACAATAAATTAGGCACTTACGTGTGGCGGGTGTCACCACTGGATCTTCTCCTCACATTCGTCTTACTTTTTCTTGAGGGTCTTGGCAACATTCTTCTTTACCTTTGACAGGCGCACTGCCCTGGCTGCGTGGCGGGCCTTACTGTTATTCTTGTTGCTCAATCCCTTCGCCATGGCAGACTCCTTCTTCTGGAACGGGTTCAGGCGTAGACGCAGGCGGCGGTTGCGCATGCCGTTCGTGGGTTGCCTGTAGCGGCTCGGTCTCTTAGGCTGCAGTTTCTTCGGCTTCAACACACGACGAACCTCCTCAGACTGCATAATCCGCGTCACATCTGTACTCGTCAACATCGGGGCAGGGAGCATAAAGCCGCGCTTTATCGACGACGCTTTCGTAAAGGTACCGAACACCGCATCAAGCTTCTCAAAAGCGCTCTTCGTCCAAATGAGGAAGCGCCCCACGTGACCACCAGGCGCGAGGTGCAACAAGTTCAGTGCATTCACGTTAGCAATGTCAAGGCCAAAGATGTTGCGGAACGCTCTTGTCCCCTTCCTACCAGGCATAATCAGCATGGGACCACGGCGCGCCACGTAGCGGCGGTTCCGCATCTTCCCACGCCCGGCACGAATCTGGCGTGAGTCATTCACACGGTTGACGTCGTCAATTGCGCCAACAGCCTTAAGGAAGGTCATCGCATCCTTCGTCTTTTCGTAGGTCTGGATCTTATCCTCCACAACGAACGGGATCTCCGCAATGTTCTCGATCTTGTGACCGCGTGACATCACAAGCGCCGGAAGCGAGGAGGCGGCAAGGGCCGACACCACAGCAAAGCGCTTTTGATGGAGATTGATCTTGCGGTGCCAACGGCGGAAAATCTTGGTGGGTGCGAACATACGACCCCCACGACACATGTTGCCGAACGCACCAGCGCCAGACATGCTTGTGCCACCGCCATGGATACGCGGAATACGGGCAACTGCACGGCCGGTACCCCACGATTCCGCAGAGTGCTTCATGCCGGAGAGACGGTTAACGGCATAGGCCTGACGGGAGTTCTTCGCCATGTTCGTGTGTACAAACTGCACAATATCGTGGCGGATAGGCGCCGTGAACACGGCGGGAAGGGGGCAGGTCCCAACCACCTTATCTTCCGACGCGGAGTACACACTTACAGTCGGACGGGCAGCCATTGGTTGTTCTTTTGTGCTTTTAAAGTGCGAGAGAGAACCTACCAGCGGCAACAGAATAAGTGAAGAGAACAAAAGCAACGAGTAATAAAACCACACATGAACGCAGGGAGGAGTGGGCAAGATGGCACAGCTTCTGAAAGCAATGCAACAAATGAAAACAGGCGGTGACACATTCACAGTAAAGGTCACTCAAAAACTAACACAAACCGTGGCGCACAAAGGTGAGCAGGAACATACACGGAAGGAGAAACCATGGCGAAGAAAGGTCGATGATACTCGCGATCAACTATACGCCACCTCATCCTCACTGCTGCTCGACTCGAACTCAGCCTCAACTATGCGGAGGCTTCCTCCTAGGCACCTATTAAGATTAGAGGTCGCACAGTAGAGACCAACACAAACTTAGAGAAAAACGCTCAGCATCTCTCATAAAATAGGACACTAAATATAACCAGACACGCCCTAGAGTAGCCCAGTACAGAAGTGGAGGAAAGAAAGGAGGGAACAAAGAAAGGGAATGCAAGAGATGCAACGGGAGGCAGAACCACGGAGGGGCAATTGAAAGAGTGACAAGAAAAACATGAGTACGCGGCTACAGCAACCCGTACCGCGTGCCATTAAGAATGGCACAAACGTCTGGAGTATCTCTTATAAAGTGAAACAAAAACAATAAATTAGGCACTTACGTGTGGCGGGTGTCACCACTGGATCTTCTCCTCACATTCGTCTTACTTTTTCTTGAGGGTCTTGGCAACATTCTTCTTTACCTTTGACAGGCGCACTGCCCTGGCTGCGTGGCGGGCCTTACTGTTATTCTTGTTGCTCAATCCCTTCGCCATGGCAGACTCCTTCTTCTGGAACGGGTTCAGGCGTAGACGCAGGCGGCGGTTGCGCATGCCGTTCGTGGGTTGCCTGTAGCGGCTCGGTCTCTTAGGCTGCAGTTTCTTCGGCTTCAACACACGACGAACCTCCTCAGACTGCATAATCCGCGTCACATCTGTACTCGTCAACATCGGGGCAGGGAGCATAAAGCCGCGCTTTATCGACGACGCTTTCGTAAAGGTACCGAACACCGCATCAAGCTTCTCAAAAGCGCTCTTCGTCCAAATGAGGAAGCGCCCCACGTGACCACCAGGCGCGAGGTGCAACAAGTTCAGTGCATTCACGTTAGCAATGTCAAGGCCAAAGATGTTGCGGAACGCTCTTGTCCCCTTCCTACCAGGCATAATCAGCATGGGACCACGGCGCGCCACGTAGCGGCGGTTCCGCATCTTCCCACGCCCGGCACGAATCTGGCGTGAGTCATTCACACGGTTGACGTCGTCAATTGCGCCAACAGCCTTAAGGAAGGTCATCGCATCCTTCGTCTTTTCGTAGGTCTGGATCTTATCCTCCACAACGAACGGGATCTCCGCAATGTTCTCGATCTTGTGACCGCGTGACATCACAAGCGCCGGAAGCGAGGAGGCGGCAAGGGCCGACACCACAGCAAAGCGCTTTTGATGGAGATTGATCTTGCGGTGCCAACGGCGGAAAATCTTGGTGGGTGCGAACATACGACCCCCACGACACATGTTGCCGAACGCACCAGCGCCAGACATGCTTGTGCCACCGCCATGGATACGCGGAATACGGGCAACTGCACGGCCGGTACCCCACGATTCCGCAGAGTGCTTCATGCCGGAGAGACGGTTAACGGCATAGGCCTGACGGGAGTTCTTCGCCATGTTCGTGTGTACAAACTGCACAATATCGTGGCGGATAGGCGCCGTGAACACGGCGGGAAGGGGGCAGGTCCCAACCACCTTATCTTCCGACGCGGAGTACACACTTACAGTCGGACGGGCAGCCATTGGTTGTTCTTTTGTGCTTTTAAAGTGCGAGAGAGAACCTACCAGCGGCAACAGAATAAGTGAAGAGAACAAAAGCAACGAGTAATAAAACCACACATGAACGCAGGGAGGAGTGGGCAAGATGGCACAGCTTCTGAAAGCAATGCAACAAATGAAAACAGGCGGTGACACATTCACAGTAAAGGTCACTCAAAAACTAACACAAACCGTGGCGCACAAAGGTGAGCAGGAACATACACGGAAGGAGAAACCATGGCGAAGAAAGGTCGATGATACTCGCGATCAACTATACGCCACCTCATCCTCACTGCTGCTCGACTCGAACTCAGCCTCAACTATGCGGAGGCTTCCTCCTAGGCACCTATTAAGATTAGAGGTCGCACAGTAGAGACCAACACAAACTTAGAGAAAAACGCTCAGCATCTCTCATAAAATAGGACACTAAATATAACCAGACACGCCCTAGAGTAGCCCAGTACAGAAGTGGAGGAAAGAAAGGAGGGAACAAAGAAAGGGAATGCAAGAGATGCAACGGGAGGCAGAACCACGGAGGGGCAATTGAAAGAGTGACAAGAAAAACATGAGTACGCGGCTACAGCAACCCGTACCGCGTGCCATTAAGAATGGCACAAACGTCTGGAGTATCTCTTATAAAGTGAAACAAAAACAATAAATTAGGCACTTACGTGTGGCGGGTGTCACCACTGGTTCTTCTCCTCACATTCGTCTTACTTTTTCTTGAGGGTCTTGGCAACATTCTTCTTTACCTTTGACAGGCGCACTGCCCTGGCTGCGTGGCGGGCCTTACTGTTATTCTTGTTGCTCAATCCCTTCGCCATGGCAGACTCCTTCTTCTGGAACGGGTTCAGGCGTAGACGCAGGCGGCGGTTGCGCATGCCGTTCGTGGGTTGCCTGTAGCGGCTCGGTCTCTTAGGCTGCAGTTTCTTCGGCTTCAACACACGACGAACCTCCTCAGACTGCATAATCCGCGTCACATCTGTACTCGTCAACATCGGGGCAGGGAGCATAAAGCCGCGCTTTATCGACGACGCTTTCGTAAAGGTACCGAACACCGCATCAAGCTTCTCAAAAGCGCTCTTCGTCCAAATGAGGAAGCGCCCCACGTGACCACCAGGCGCGAGGTGCAACAAGTTCAGTGCATTCACGTTAGCAATGTCAAGGCCAAAGATGTTGCGGAACGCTCTTGTCCCCTTCCTACCAGGCATAATCAGCATGGGACCACGGCGCGCCACGTAGCGGCGGTTCCGCATCTTCCCACGCCCGGCACGAATCTGGCGTGAGTCATTCACACGGTTGACGTCGTCAATTGCGCCAACAGCCTTAAGGAAGGTCATCGCATCCTTCGTCTTTTCGTAGGTCTGGATCTTATCCTCCACAACGAACGGGATCTCCGCAATGTTCTCGATCTTGTGACCGCGTGACATCACAAGCGCCGGAAGCGAGGAGGCGGCAAGGGCCGACACCACAGCAAAGCGCTTTTGATGGAGATTGATCTTGCGGTGCCAACGGCGGAAAATCTTGGTGGGTGCGAACATACGACCCCCACGACACATGTTGCCGAACGCACCAGCGCCAGACATGCTTGTGCCACCGCCATGGATACGCGGAATACGGGCAACTGCACGGCCGGTACCCCACGATTCCGCAGAGTGCTTCATGCCGGAGAGACGGTTAACGGCATAGGCCTGACGGGAGTTCTTCGCCATGTTCGTGTGTACAAACTGCACAATATCGTGGCGGATAGGCGCCGTGAACACGGCGGGAAGGGGGCAGGTCCCAACCACCTTATCTTCCGACGCGGAGTACACACTTACAGTCGGACGGGCAGCCATTGGTTGTTCTTTTGTGCTTTTAAAGTGCGAGAGAGAACCTACCAGCGGCAACAGAATAAGTGAAGAGAACAAAAGCAACGAGTAATAAAACCACACATGAACGCAGGGAGGAGTGGGCAAGATGGCACAGCTTCTGAAAGCAATGCAACAAATGAAAACAGGCGGTGACACATTCACAGTAAAGGTCACTCAAAAACTAACACAAACCGTGGCGCACAAAGGTGAGCAGGAACATACACGGAAGGAGAAACCATGGCGAAGAAAGGTCGATGATACTCGCGATCAACTATACGCCACCTCATCCTCACTGCTGCTCGACTCGAACTCAGCCTCAACTATGCGGAGGCTTCCTCCTAGGCACCTATTAAGATTAGAGGTCGCACAGTAGAGACCAACACAAACTTAGAGAAAAACGCTCAGCATCTCTCATAAAATAGGACACTAAATATAACCAGACACGCCCTAGAGTAGCCCAGTACAGAAGTGGAGGAAAGAAAGGAGGGAACAAAGAAAGGGAATGCAAGAGATGCAACGGGAGGCAGAACCACGGAGGGGCAATTGAAAGAGTGACAAGAAAAACATGAGTACGCGGCTACAGCAACCCGTACCGCGTGCCATTAAGAATGGCACAAACGTCTGGAGTATCTCTTATAAAGTGAAACAAAAACAATAAATTAGGCACTTACGTGTGGCGGGTGTCACCACTGGTTCTTCTCCTCACATTCGTCTTACTTTTTCTTGAGGGTCTTGGCAACATTCTTCTTTACCTTTGACAGGCGCACTGCCCTGGCTGCGTGGCGGGCCTTACTGTTATTCTTGTTGCTCAATCCCTTCGCCATGGCAGACTCCTTCTTCTGGAACGGGTTCAGGCGTAGACGCAGGCGGCGGTTGCGCATGCCGTTCGTGGGTTGCCTGTAGCGGCTCGGTCTCTTAGGCTGCAGTTTCTTCGGCTTCAACACACGACGAACCTCCTCAGACTGCATAATCCGCGTCACATCTGTACTCGTCAACATCGGGGCAGGGAGCATAAAGCCGCGCTTTATCGACGACGCTTTCGTAAAGGTACCGAACACCGCATCAAGCTTCTCAAAAGCGCTCTTCGTCCAAATGAGGAAGCGCCCCACGTGACCACCAGGCGCGAGGTGCAACAAGTTCAGTGCATTCACGTTAGCAATGTCAAGGCCAAAGATGTTGCGGAACGCTCTTGTCCCCTTCCTACCAGGCATAATCAGCATGGGACCACGGCGCGCCACGTAGCGGCGGTTCCGCATCTTCCCACGCCCGGCACGAATCTGGCGTGAGTCATTCACACGGTTGACGTCGTCAATTGCGCCAACAGCCTTAAGGAAGGTCATCGCATCCTTCGTCTTTTCGTAGGTCTGGATCTTATCCTCCACAACGAACGGGATCTCCGCAATGTTCTCGATCTTGTGACCGCGTGACATCACAAGCGCCGGAAGCGAGGAGGCGGCAAGGGCCGACACCACAGCAAAGCGCTTTTGATGGAGATTGATCTTGCGGTGCCAACGGCGGAAAATCTTGGTGGGTGCGAACATACGACCCCCACGACACATGTTGCCGAACGCACCAGCGCCAGACATGCTTGTGCCACCGCCATGGATACGCGGAATACGGGCAACTGCACGGCCGGTACCCCACGATTCCGCAGAGTGCTTCATGCCGGAGAGACGGTTAACGGCATAGGCCTGACGGGAGTTCTTCGCCATGTTCGTGTGTACAAACTGCACAATATCGTGGCGGATAGGCGCCGTGAACACGGCGGGAAGGGGGCAGGTCCCAACCACCTTATCTTCCGACGCGGAGTACACACTTACAGTCGGACGGGCAGCCATTGGTTGTTCTTTTGTGCTTTTAAAGTGCGAGAGAGAACCTACCAGCGGCAACAGAATAAGTGAAGAGAACAAAAGCAACGAGTAATAAAACCACACATGAACGCAGGGAGGAGTGGGCAAGATGGCACAGCTTCTGAAAGCAATGCAACAAATGAAAACAGGCGGTGACACATTCACAGTAAAGGTCACTCAAAAACTAACACAAACCGTGGCGCACAAAGGTGAGCAGGAACATACACGGAAGGAGAAACCATGGCGAAGAAGGTCGATGATACTCGCGATCAACTATACGCCACCTCATCCTCACTGCTGCTCGACTCGAACTCAGCCTCAACTATGCGGAGGCTTCCTCCTAGGTCTTTCTCCACCTGGTGTAGCTTTTTGTCGACCATTGCCACAAATACATGCATATCTTTTTTTTTCACAATTATGTCTCTACCCCCATTGTATAGTGGTAGGCATTGCTTGTCGTATGTTTTAAGTGATGCCACTATCGCTGATGCTTCAGCGTTTTTTATTGATTTATCAAGAAATACGTCAGGTGCTCCTTGTAAACCGGTTGAAGGAGTATGTTCGTTATTAACCACGTGTACTGTTTGGGTGACATCGGCCTTTGCTCCAATTGTTTTGCTAATTTTCTTTGCGCGGAATGGGGCACCTTCTTGGGACTGGATTTGCGGATGATCAGCCACCAACTTATGTGATGGAACTCTTACGTTTATAGAGTCTTGTAATCCGGGCGTTGTTTGGTAATCTGTCGGTGAGTTACTTTGCTGGTTCATGTGTACTTTCGTTGACCTCTCTTCATCAGGATGTATTTCCCTGATGCCAGGTATCGCGTAGCGAAGCCCAATCTGCTCGAATTCTTCATCAGTGAGAGGGAGCCTTTTAATCTCACGAAGGCATCGCTGGAAATCCATAAGCCGCTGAAATCAACATTGTAATGCTTCCTAAGCACCGATACGCGCTGGGAGTTGCCGGAGTTGCTGTCAGCACCAGAGCATTGGGATTGAACTGACTTGAATCGTATCGAAGCAGGAGATATAGGCGATTCACTATATGGCGCGTGGGACTGGTTTTGGGTTACACACAAGGAAGGTTCACATGCTCGTGAATACGTTGCACTGTTGCTATATCCCATACCTTCCATTCCTTCACAGTGAACGCGAGCCTGAGGAGGTTGTGGTGAAACAAGCGGCCCTCCAGAGGGAAACGTTCCTTTCCCGTGACACTGCTGAACACTGGACTGGTCTTGGTTGATCTGAGCATGGAGAAAGAAAAGGCTGCGCTGCTTTCATCGCTATCGACCCCATCATGGACTTTGTGACCTTGGATTTTGTGACCCTGAAGTGACAGAGGCACCTCGTGTTGAATGTCCCGTTCCCCGACCTCCGCAAATCCACCCCCAAAAGGATTACGCCCTACCTGCGGGAAGCGTGCCTCCACCGCATCAGTCTGCAGGGAGTCGGTGCTGACCCGGAGCGCCTCTGGGAGTGAGAAGGGCTCTCTGGCTCTTTCCACACCCCGAAGCGCGTCAGCATCACACGGTTTTTGACACTGAAGGCCGCTCTCCCTTTCGGAGGGAGGGTGCGATCCACCAGCGTTACAGACGGCGGGCTCGGAAAGAGTAATTCCGCTGCCCGAGACAGTATCATAGTTCGTATTACTGTTGGTGGCTGAGATGGTGCCAAGGCCGAGTACGATATCTGCCAGGATGTGTCCCATACGAATGCGCTCAAAGTTCGATAAAGAGGGGGTTTGCCCTACTGCCCCCAGCAGCGTCGTGTCAGGATGGCGCACGCGATATTTGAGGGCGTCCTCAATGCGCATAAGGTTTTGACGCACTCGGTCAACAGCGCCCGGCAACTGATTGGGACTTACGTGCAATCCTGTAGCCTCGAGATAGCGCTGTTGCAACTTCTCCGCTGAGCGAAGACTGAAGCCGTGGGGGGGCCGTGGCGGTAGGGAGGAGGGTTGGGACATGGTGCTGCTTGCACCAGTGAATAAAGAAAAACAACAGCAATAGTAACAATAATAACAACAATAGATAGAAGGGAAAAAAAGAGGTTAAGAGTAACGCTAACTATGAAAGGGAAAAGAATTGTCACGCCCACGTAGAACTTGTAGTCCACTACTGATGTTTTTCTTCTGATGTAGGCAATGTCCCTAAATTGTCTGTTTTATACCATACGGAGAGGAAGACGCGAAAGGAAAGAAGACTACTCAACTTGAGGAAGATCGCATGCACCTTTATATCAGCACCTTCCTCCAAACGTGTAAGAAGAATGGGAAGAATCCAAGAAAAAGAAGCAAGATGAGCAGTCAGATAAAAAGAATGAAGAAAGTGCCAGACATTCAGGCAAAGAAAAAGAAACGAGAGTGGTTAACTGTCACACAGTCGTTACCAATGCTTTTCTTGAAAGAAAAAACACTTAGAGCAATCACCGGCATCAAGTGTATTCTACTTTCTAAAGCGTGCGTTAACGTAAAAGGTGGGAATGAAAAAAAAATTTCGTTTAGGCGACCATAATCCAAGCATTATCTAGAAGCTGGCAGCTGAGGTGAGAGGTAAGCTCTAAGCAAATACAAATCACAAAAATAGTGATAGGGTGTCAGACAGAGAACGAAAATATAGGAGAACAAAGAGAAGAACATGAAGAAGTGTGGGGAAGAGAGGGATGAAAATAAAAAAGAAGAAAGAGAGAGAGAAAAGAAGAAGAAGAAAGGAAAGGAAAGGAAAGCTGGAGCATAGAATAAGGATGAAGAACAACGTCGCAGCAGTCAAAGCAGTTTTTTCTCAGTTAAATTATTCCTTTGGAGTACACGTGACACACGCTGAATCACGTCATCCTTTGGTCCATGACCGGCGGCTTCACCAACAATCCTTAAGTACTGTTTTAGTTGGGACACTGCAAGCAAGGAAAGGGCGTCAAGCCTGTATGCAGCCTCCACCATAGGCACAATATCCCCACTGCTAGCAGAATCCGCCTCGTCATCCCCAGAATTTAGTGACGGCACTGATCTGCTTTTCTGCCCCTTCGATCTGGAGCATATCTCGGCAGCGTTGTACGAGGAGGGAAGCATGGCCGCCACAAATTTTCGTGACGCCGAATCAAATGGTTCTGTGCACTCAGTGCCAACAAACCCGCAGTCAACACCATCTGACAATTGCGAATGAAGAATTTGCTTCCTTGCGATGCTTGGTGCTTCCGCCTGCCTTTGATGTACAACAGCTTCTGTGGTCTTGCTTTGCATCCCTACCGCCGGGCCCGGCGCTGCACACACATCGTACCTGGTAGGGAGGCAAGAAAGTACCCCACGGGCAAGATGTATGTCAGATTCCTTAGG
The DNA here is from genome assembly GCA_002287245.1 of Trypanosoma congolense. Taxonomy (NCBI): domain Eukaryota; phylum Euglenozoa; class Kinetoplastea; order Trypanosomatida; family Trypanosomatidae; genus Trypanosoma; species Trypanosoma congolense. The sequence goes on along the minus strand of NHOR01000107.1, from coordinate 1,021 downwards.
CTCTGTTTTTGCCGTGAAGCACGGCAGCGGTGGAAGTTCGCGTATGTCGTCAGCGAAAGGCATCGGTACCACATGAAGACCAACACCCTGGACAATAGGAAGGATACATTCGTTCCCTAAATTACTGTCGAAACCCGTTGGAACAAGAGCGACAAGGCGAGGAGCACCGCCATGCCTTTTGACATACTGCGCAATAGCAACCTTCCGCTCCTGCTCAAGTTCCCGTGTCATTTGAAAAAATAATCGGAACGCATTTACACCACCCTGCGGGTTGGGATACAGGAAGTGTGCCTTTCCAAGGACTTGCTGATGTTGCAGAACATCCTCAGCAGACTTGCAGCAGATGATGGTAAAACCGACAGAGGCTCCCTTGTAGTAAGAAAAAATATGTGCTCCTTCTCCCTCTCAGTGACATTCGGGAGCTTCCTTGTATCCACATCTGCGTGCGGTAAACGCTGCTGTTTACCCTTAACATACACTGGAGCAGGGGCGTCGCTTCCCGTCGGATAAAGTGTTGATGTCGAGAACCTGATTCCCTGCGCCCGCTGCCGAAGCATACTCATCTCATCAGCACATCGCTCAGGCAAACCTTTTGTCCGAAACTTCGCCTGTACGAGCGGGCGATACACCACCACGGGAATCTTGGGCGGAAGAGAGCCTTTGTTGCTCGTACCAATGGTGAGCGTCGCAAAATCGTTTGATTGTTGCGGATGTGTACGACGCCACACAGCTGTTGAGAGCGCCTCCAATGTATCTTTGCCATCGTACCCCCACATGGACGATATCGATACTACTATAAAAGGGTATATCTTCCACTTTTGGAATTGACCCTTGCAGATTGAGCCAGAATTTACCCTCGTCACAACACTGATGTGACTCACAAACACCAGCCGCGGTCAGCTCACCAGGATGCTGCGGGGCTGCCTGCGGTAACTGGTTGGCGGTGTTCACGATGTAGCAAATAAGTCTAATCCCCGTCGAAGAGAGAGCCTGAACCTCTACTCCGCACTTCTCCAGCATA
>NHOR01000082.1:0-85790 GCA_002287245.1 Trypanosoma congolense | reverse complement strand
TGTTGAGTTTGTCGATGAGTTGGAGGCCTTCTTTGAATTTCTTTAGCCAGGCAATGTTTTCTACCCACTGTCGGTGATGCTCACCGTAGAAGACACATCTTCCGCTGCCAGACGAGGCCCTTTGGAGAACTGTTTTTTGTCCGTTGCAGTTGAAGTTGGTTGTTGCGGACGGTATCACTCACTGCGGTCCCAAGCATTCCACGTCTTCGAAGAGTATATGAGTTCTTGATCTTAACATTCCCTCCAGCCATCAATTTATCCAGAAGCTCATGGTAAAATGAGAATGCGTCTTGTGTTGATATCACGCTGTGTGTAGTATGGGTTTCGCACCCGTCTTTAACTTCCTTCCACATGGTATCTGGGGAAACTATTTTCCCACCCTCCCAACGTGAGTCTTTACCGTTGCCGACACTCACTCCGCATACCTTGTCCACCCCTTCGTTATCCTCGGTCTGTTGCGCACACATGCAGAAAAAATCCACAACGAGGTTCCTGCCTGCATTCGTGCCTTCTTTGTCTCTACTTCCACAAGCCGTAATACGATTCTGCTCTACTCCTAATGTCCCGTGGGATAGATCCCCCGCGTTTCCATGCTCACCAAAAATGACTTGGTGAAACGTATTCCTTGCCCTTTGTACTTCTCCCTCTGGATTCTCCCTTTTAATTTCCTCCAAAAGTTTGCGAGCCTCTTGAGAAATACCAATGAGTTGTGTTTGAGCGGACTTTGTCTCTTCGCTTTGGGTGTTGGCTCTTTCTTTCCCGTTGGCCGCAGCACTGAGCGCGTTGATATCATCGACAATTTTCTGATACTCCTTTGTGTCCACAGGCTTGATCGGTGGATTCTTGGCCACGTTATAGATACAGCAGAGAAGCTCAAAGGGTTTATCGTTATCGTTTTCATTGACAGAGACTTCTTTATTAGCCATCACTCTCCACTCTCTCACCCAGCCTCCCATGACCACCAAACACACGATCAAATGTTTCATCATCTTTTCCTTCTAACACTTCTCAAAGAAAAACACAGGAGAGTAATTCCTTCCCACACAATTATTATTACACAAAAACACATAATAAAACAAACAAATTCTTGGAGAACAGATATCTTTATAAAGAGGTACCAGGCTCTTGGACGTGAGGCATGGGAAGGGGCCCGGGGTATCCAATCGGGTACAGCGCTTCCAGGAACCCACGGGTTTGCGGTGGCATGCGACAGACTGCCCATACCATCCCCTCCATCACATCGTGATCCGTCTCATCCAGCTTGAGAAACTCCCGCCACACCTCCCATTCCCGTGGCCCCCAACCTTCCGGCAGCCCTGCATAATAGGTCAACTTCAACGCCAGCACACGGAATTGCCATAACAAGCGGGGGAACTCTTGCCATACTTTTTTCCCGTCCCTCGGGGTTTCCCACGCATCGCCACGGGTTCCGGGCGAAATCGGTGATACTGAACCGAGAAGTGTACCGAGGCATCCATGGATAGGCGGGCTGCAGAAAGGGGTACAGGCTGATTTTCTTTGGGTCTCCAAGGTTTTTTAACAGTACTTCGACCACGTCTTTTTCCATGCTCCATGGGGTGTCTTCTGTTTTGGACATGCCTTCAGGGGAGGGTTTGCCAGACATAGTTATTCCTATTGGTAGAGGGAGAAAAGGGATGGGATAGGGGATTATTTTGGGAAAGATAGGATAGTAGGGAGGGGAGTCATATTTTTAGTCATAAATTGTTTTTAGGGATGTTGTTTTAGATCAAAATAGCGACACGGAGGAGCCATGAGGATGGCTGGGATATGGGGATGCCGCTGGTTAGGTTGAGTTTGCGGAGTTTATCGGTGATATTGGACCCTGTGTGCTGTTGGTCGGTCTGGTTTTTGGTAGTGGGTTCGGATTTTAGGGCATCTGTTTGTGCTGCATTTGTTTTTTCTGTATCATCTTGCTGTTTCCGTCTTTCTTCCTCTTCGCGTTGTTTTTGTGCTTGTATTCTCTCGTCTTCTGGAATGGCCTGTTGCAAGTCGCTCCACCAGGGCTTGAATTTCGTTGCGTTGTAGTACATTACGCACACTCCCTGTGTAGACGTCCCATCGCATCCAGACCAGTTACTAGGTTTACCCTCACCGAGCTGGTATCTATTGGGGTTCGCTTCGTCTCCCGGTTTGTGCTCAAGTTTCCCTAAGAAAGTGCCAAGGGCTTTCTTCAGATCTCCACCAGTCCCTCCGTTCAAGCATGATACAGTAACGCCGAACCATGTAGCATTTACGTGATTTTCTCCCAGTTTTTCTTTTCCATCGTCATCCCACCCTTTGCCGTCTGCTGCTCCCAATGTTTGTTTATTCTGCCCACACAGCGTGGTTTCAGTTTCACTACTACTTTCGCTTTCATTTACAGGCCAGCCTTTTTTTCCTACAGTGCAAAGACAAACCATGTCGTGGGGGGCTGAATGGCCGGACCAGCGCCGCACATTCTGGTGATTAGTATCGCCACCATGGTGCGGCTGGCCACACCACGCACTCCGAGTACCAGGGTCGCTCTCCACATTCTTATAATCATCTGGCAACTTCTCCTTTAAATGCTTAAGATCCCCCTCCTCTCTCCCAAACAGCGTCTTCCCTAGTGCCTTCTTCAGTGGAGGCGAGAGAGTCTGTCCTCGGTCGCCCCATTTATTTACGGCAACTTTCAGAAAATCGCAGAGGGCCTTGTGTGCCTCGTGATTATGATCCTCCACAGCAGCACACGAACCCACTCCCACAAAAATCATCATCATCCAAATCTTCAACATCTTCATTCTACCCTACTTCTCTATATTACAACAGAAACAAACCGAAGAGTAAGAAACATTTCATTCAATCATGCACCACTACGCCACCATTCACAAATAAAAGTGCCACAAAAACAAAGACCAAACACCATACACCATCATCTTTCACCAGACATTCCACAAAACCAATTCCTCACAATAACCTCGAAAAAATCACGTTCCTTATCATTGTCATAGTTAAATTACGAATTAGTTTCCAGAGAGGAATATTCCGTCGGAAGAGTACTTATCATGTCAGACCGAGAGTGATTCCACAATAGAGGTCCATGATCATCCGTCAATCAATAATGAGAACAATGTTAAATGGACAACCGCAATAACATACTCTCTCCATCACTCCATACCAGATGTCAACCCCACCAACATATTCGTTACCCCTCACTCCTCCTCCCTGAAATCGTTAATCCTCCACAGTGGGAAGAGCCTTTCCAAGATATCCGCGTACATCCTTAGATTGATCGAGAAGAGGGACACACTGTCATCATCAGTACTCCAGTCACTTATCATACTTATTATACTGCTCTCCCCATCATCCCAAAAGCTTCCCTCATCCACTGATATGCTGTCGTCCGACATGTTGTCCCTCTGAAGGTTGTTGGACATAGCTGATTATTCTTTCCTTAACACTGTTTGCTGTTTTAAAAAAATGAATTCTTGGGGAATATTCAAAGGGGGAGGGAGAAATGCACTATTATAAGAGAGGGTGGTTTATCATCAGAGGATCACTGATCAGCCATCACTCACAACAAAATAAATTCCCATGACATACAAACATGGCACCCTCTCCAACTCCCCTTCCCAACAAACACATTTTCCCTCATTCCTCGGTGATCAATGATCACCTTCGATAAGTTTGCTCTCATCGGTAAATAATTTCTCTCAAACTAACCCTAAGGGGCAATCATCGGGAAATGCATTTGGGGGGGAAGGAAATATGAGCGAGAGGGGCTATCTATACCCCACTCATTACTTGAAGAATTGTTCTCTCCCTCCCCTTACCCACTCTCCCCCTCCCCTAAACTCCCTCGCATAACACGTGACCTCGCTCTCCTGCAGAGATAACCTCAGAAAATTAATTTTCACAAAACATCGGGATTCCCAAAAAGTATCTCCCCTGTGAGACCTTTTTCTCGATGGCCCGCCTTCCTAGGGAGGGTGTGAAGACTTTTTTGTATCGCGTCCCACGGTGTTTTAGTAAATCCCTCCCCGAAATAAAATCACCACGAGAAATGCAAACGCGACAACTATGAGGGCAACGCGAAAAAGTTCCAGATTCCACCGTGGGTGAACCACCAGCGGGGCATCACTTCCACTTCCTTTTTACGGTTTCTAGGAAAAAGAAAAATAGTTAGAAGAAAATGAAATTGAGAGAGGAATATTGGTAGATGAATAGTCAGCGTGGATGCTAACCGTTTTAGGAAATGAAGATGGGATGGTGGTGGACACGGGTGGTCGTTTTGTATCCCAGTTATTCTCCCCCAGAGGACACGCACCATTATCGTTGTTTATCTCTTTGATAAAACTTCCCGAAAATAAAATATAAAGAGAGAATGTACTTCTAACTGTATAGTAATTTTACACCAACATGTTTTTTGAAAAAAATTGTTCATGGAAATAAAATTTACATGTCTTATAAATATGGCCATGGTCGGGGAGAAATTGGAATCTGAAGGAGATACCCTATGGGGGAATACGGGATTATGAGCGAGAGGGTCCAACAAGCGAAAGAGTCCAACAAGCGTAAGGGTCCAACAAGCGTGAGGGTCTAACAAGCGTAAGGGTCTAACAAGCGTGAGGGTCTTCCTGTCGAGTGGGGGTGGGGGTTAGGGTTAGGGTTTGAGCATCGGGTGAAATATACATCAGCTGGAAAGCGTAAGTGTCGAACAAGCATAAGGGTCCAACAAACGTAAGGCTCTTCCTGTCGAGTGGCGGTGGGGGGTTAGGGTTAGGGTTAGGGTTGAAGCATCTGGTGAAATATACATCAGCTGGAAAGCGAGAGTTTCCAACAAGCGTGAGGGTCTAACAAGCGTAAGGGTCTAACAAGCGTGAGGGTCCAACAAGCGTAAGGGTCCAACAAGCGAAAGGGTCCAACAAGCGTAAGGGACCAACAAGCGTAAGGGTCCAACAAGCGTAAGGGTCTAACAAGCGTAAGGGTCTAACAAGCGTAAGGGTCTGCCTGTCCAGTGGGGGTGGGGGGTTAGGGTTAGGGTTTGAGCATCGGGTGAAATATACATCAGCTGGAAAGCGTGATGGTCTAACTATCCCCCTCCCCTCCCTCACTGTACCATACTCCTCCTCAAATCAACTCCCCTCGGATAACACGTAACCACGCTCTCTTCCATTGATAATTTCAACAAGAGTCATTTTCAAAAATCATCGGGATTCCCAAAAAGTATCTTCCCTCGGAGACCTTTTTCTCGATGGCCTGCCTTCCTAGAAAAAGGGTGTGATGAATTTTTTGTATTTTGTCCCACACTGTTTTAGTGAACCCTCCCCGAAATAGGATCACGACGAGAAATTCAAAAGCGACAACTATGAGGGCAAAGCGAAAAAGTTCCATATTCCACCATGGGTGAACCACCAGCGGGGCATAACTTCCACTTCCTTGTTGGGGTTTTTAGAAAAAGAAAAAAAGTGAGAAGGAAAAGTAAATCGAAAAACAAAGATTGGTAGATGAATAGTCAGCATGGATGCTAACCGTTATAGGAAATGAAGATGGGATGATGGTGGGCACGGGTGATCGTTTGATTTTCCCTCCCAGAGAACACGCGCCATTATCATTGTTTTTTCCCTTGATTACCCTTCCCGAAAATAAAATATAAAGAGAGAATGTATTTCTAGTTGTATACTAATTTTATGCCAGCAAATTCGTTTGGAAACAACTTGCTCATGGAAATAAAATTGACATGTTATATAACCGACACAATTGTTGGGGGGAAACTGGAATCTGAACGAGATACCCCACGGTGGTATACGGGACCTGTATGAACGAAGCTGTCGTTCCCACCAAAACCACACCCTGGTAGGGTTGGTACTGAGGTATAGGTGGTGGCCTCCTGCACCTTCTCCAGATCTCCTCGTCGATGGCTTCCAGGGGCGTTTCTTCCATATTATAGTAAATTTTCCACGAATCCCAGTGCCACTTCTCCCATGTCTCAGTGGGCCCAAAATGTTTAACGAGTGGGGTGGCAGACATTCTGAATTTCCACAACAGGTAGGGAAGGTACTGCCATAAGCTGTCGCACACATTCGTTTCGGGTATGCAGTGTCGGGGGTTTCGTAAAAAATCTCCCAGGGTGAAACAAACGAGATCTATCGTGAGGCCGGCTAACACGAGTCTCAGAAACCAGTACAAATTAATCCGGTCCGTGGATGTGACACCTTGTAAGAGTACATCGGCAACATCCCGTTTCATGCTCCAGGGGATGGTCCTTGGGGAGGTTATGGTATACAATGACATGTGAATCTGGATTAGCGCTTTCTAGAATGAGAGAGGGGAATGAGTGGTGATAAGGAAGACAGCAAGGAGTAGGCAAGTTTTTCTTATGGTTTAGAAATTCTGTTGCATGATGGGGGTTGCTTATTTTATTGGAGTGTTATTGATTTTCTCTAATTTGTCTTATTGTAAGAGTAGCGCCCATGCCAGGAGGCTGTGACGCTGGCTCCGGGTGGTACTGTCGGCATTCTCGTTTTCGTCTGGGTTTGGATGTTGTGCCAGTGGAGAATCATCCGTGTCCTCATGTTCTAGTTGTGAATCTGCCTTGACCTTTCCATGTAGTACTTGAGCTTGCTGTTGGAGTGTGGTGAGCTTGCTTTTCCATGAGGCTGTTTTGTTGTTGAGTTTGTCTATTGTTTCGAGGCCTTCTTTGAGTTTCTTTAGCCACTCATTATTCTCTACCCAGTTTTGGTCGCCGTAGAAGACACAGCTTCCACTGCCAACGTTGTCTCTTCCGGTTTTGGGTGATCCCTGTCCATTGCAGTTAAACTGGTTTTTGTCTGTATCTGTCACAGCGGTTCCAAGCATACCACGTATTCGAAAATTATCTGAGTTATTGACTTTAACTTTCCCTCCTTTCTTAACGTTCGCCAGAAAATCATGGTAAAGAGAATTTCCGTCTTGTGTTGATGTCATACTCTGTGGGGCAACATTTTCGCACCCTTTTTTAATTTCTTCCCACGTAGCATCTGCGGAGACTAGTTTGGCTCCCCAACGTGAGTCTTTACCGTTGCCAACACTCACCCCACATACCTTGTGCACCCAATTATAATGTTCTTCAGGCTTTGCGCAAAGACAGAAAAAATCCACAATGAGATTTTTACCAGCACTCATTCCTTTTCCTTGTTTATTGCTTCCGCACGCCACTGGACGACTCTGCACTCCATTCAACGTTCCGTGGTATAGATTCCCTTCTTTTCCATTCTTACCAAAGATAACTTGGTTAAACGTACTCTTTGCTTTTTCTACTTCTCCCTCTGGATTGACCTTTTTAATCCCATCCAAAAGTTTTCGTGCTTCGTGAGTGATACCCATAAGTTGTGTTTGAGCGGACTTTGTCTCTTTGGTTTGGGTGTTGACTCTTTCTTTCCCGTTGGCTGCAACACTGAGCGCATCAATGTCATCGACCATTTTCTGATACTCTTTCGTGTTCACAGGCTTGATTGGAGGATTTTTAGCCACATGATAAATCCGACAGAGGAGTGAAAAGTGTTCAAGATTGTCGTTTTGACTCAGAAGTACCTGAGCATCGGCTTGTGATCCATATTCTCTTACCATGTTCAAGATGACCACAAAACACATCACCAGCAAAACTTTCATCCTCATTGTGACCACTTTTTAAACTTTAGCACTTTAATGCACTTTCTTTTAGTAATACTAAACTGGGGAAAACAATAATTTTCTGACTGTGAAACAAAGGCATGCATACGAGGTTCTATGCTTTACACAATCTCCCGAACTCAAGTCCCTTACCATTCGTTTTACAAGAACCATTAGAAAAGGGTGAGCAAGATACCAAAATGGTTGACAGGGATTTTTGTGTGGAAGGCACTACTGGGCGGGATCCATCCTTTGACCTTCTGGTATCGTGCCAGAAGTGCTCTCTTCTCTTTCAAGTCGGCGGCAATCTGGGCGACCTTGGCAAAGCATGTAGGACTGGTTGTCGGCTCCGTGGTGGCATTTGACTCAGTGATATTCTCACCGGGTTCCTGGCCAGTCAGGCAGCCTTCCATTTTATCTTCGATGCTTTTGACTTTTTCTTGGATTTTTTCCTGTACGTCTTTGAAGGCCTTGAAGGCGTCCGAGGCGTTCTTGAGGTGCACGATTTTTGTGGCGGGGTCTGCTGTCCAGAGTGCATTTTTCCCTTCTTTAGTGTCGTTTGCGATTTCTCCTGGACCGACATTTTCTCTGTTGAACACCCCTTGAAATCCTTTCCCGATTGTCAAGATGCCGCCACCCCACCAAAGGGAATTTTGCAGTTCCGTGTTCCCTAGGATTCCACCTTTGGTCCCTTTGATCAAGTTGCATCCTGCACTATTGCTGACGTCCGAGAAATGTGAACTCAGGCTCTGGTGTTTGATTCTATCGATTTCCGAATCCAGGTTGGGTTCTTGCACACTCGCACTTTCGCCGATATCAACCAAGCTTTCTTCATGGAAATCGGTACCGCTAAAGCAGTCTTTCAATTCTATAGGTGTGGCTGCTTTACCATTTCCCAAACAGAAGCCGTTTCCACTGTCATTTCTTGCATTCGCAAACACCGTAATGAACTCGTCTAAACGCCCCGCGGAATTGGCAGCAAAGGCAGCAGCTTTGGACGCTTCCCTCTCCAATTTCTCCACTTCTTTTCTGGCCTTGTCTATTTCCTTTCGGACCTGTCGAAACAGGAGGCCGGTAATCTTGCACGCCTCGGACCCGCCTCCTTTGGATTTAGACTGGATGAATTTGGACTGCCACTCGAGCAATTTCATTTCAAGGTGGGTAATCTTTGCGGCTCCGTCCTCTACCTGCTGGGTAGCCCAGGGCGTGACATCCTTTAAGGTTTTGCTTAAAGTGCATATGGACGCACCGGCTTTGGTAGGGATGGCTTTGGGACTGTTGTCCGTACCGAGTACCGGGGACCATGCCATGAAGACCCCGACAAGCCACAACCACTTGGAAGGCAACTCCATCGCCATCACCAGCAACATCTATTTAAATTGTTTACCACTCCTGAAGGTTTTATATTGAATTAGAAAGAAGGGAACTATAGATATATATATTTGCATTCCATACGAAATTGCACAAGTAATACCACAATATCGAAGGTTGTATTTTCATTTTGCAATATCTTTATAGTAAAAAAGCAAAGGAAAACCAGACAGTCACGACACTTTCGTGGAGTATCAAGGTGCTTCTTGAAGGAAGTGGACCTTTTTCTTTATGATAGCGTGACAAAAGGGCGTCCGCTGCCTGCAATTCCGAATTGAGCTTTACCGCGTTTTTGAAACAAGATTGGGTAGGACTCTCTTCCATGGTTTCGTTGGAAAGGCAGGGTTCAATTTGTTTTTCAATCTTTTCAATTTCGGATAACTTTCGTGTAATTTTGGCTGCAGCATCTTTGAAATCTTGAAAGGCAGAGAGGGTTTTTTGGAGATGCGGGATGGTGTGAGGAGAGGCCGTCCAAAGATCATTTTTACCACCGGTTGGATCGTTTGCGGTTTTACCGGAATTAAATGTATTTCTTTTTATTTCACCATCAAAATCTTTCCCGATTGTCAAAATTCCGCCACCCCACCAGAGTTTGTCGTGCAATGCAACGCCAAGGATTCCCTTTTCTGTGCCTTTGATTAGGTTGCAGTCAGCATTCATGTCAATGGCGTATCTATACCAGTGTCCAGTTATGGCACTGTGTGTAATATTTTCGATTACGGAGGCCAAATTCGGCTCCTCTCTGTCGGCCGTGCTTTGTGGAATTTTAGCTAAGTTGGCTTCGCCCATTTCAAATCTCGTACCTTTAGGAAAGCAGTCATGAAAATCTGACCTTGTGGCTGGACTACCCTTATACCCAAAGCAGTATCTAGCTTTCTCGAGAAATGTTTCTCCACCTCCGTGTGCATTCGCAAATACCGTGATGAATTCATCCAAGCGCCCTGCGGATCTGGCGGCGAGGGCCCCTGCGCGGATGGCTTTTGCTGGTAGTGTCTCAATTTCTTTGTTCACCCTTTCAAGAGCTGTCCCAACTTCCTCCAAGAGGCTTTCGTTTACTTCACACTGAGGAGACCCGTGAAAATTAAGTTTCCAGTGGAGGAATTTTGATGCGTACTCGTCACGGGCGTTTCGTATATCTGATAGCTTCCTTGTAGTCCAGGGCACGACGTCTTTCAAGTTGCGGCTGAGGCTACAAATCGCTCCACCTGCGTCCGCGGGGATGGCTTTGGGATGATAGGAACTACCCCCATACACCGGGGACGATGCCATAAACAACACCGTAATCCAACACACGGAATCTGCCTTCATCCTATTCAACCACCTTCACTATCCCCTTATCTTTGTCCCCCTCCTCCTTTATCAAAACAGGAAAAAACAATCTTTGAAAAGAAGGAACCACTTCTCACCTACAAAGCACCAGGACACCAACACGCACAAACAGAACTCGCACACAACAATCATCTTCCCCATCCAAATAAACACCACCAAAAATAGTCATTCATTGCGTATCTCATACTTACTCTCCAACATTGCATCACGAGAAGAAAAGAGGAGGAGAGAGCTCCACATTTTATAACTAGAGTGTTTCCATAACACAGGATCCTTGAACATTCATCACTCAATAACAAAACCAATTCCCATGGACAACTGCTAGGACATACTCTCTCCATCACTCCCATTCCAATGCCACTCCCCAATCAATCTTTATTGCCCCTCACTCCTCACCCCTGAAGTCGTTAATCCTCGACAGGGGGAACATCCTTTCCAAGATATCCGCATACTTCCGAAGATTGATCGAGAAGAGGGATACAGTGTCATCATCAGTACTCCGGTCACTTATCATACTTATTATACTGCTCTCACCATCATCCCAAAAGCTTCCCTCATCCACTGACCAGCTTTCATCCGACATGTTGTCCCCTGAAATGCTTGCCGGCATGGTGAATATTCTCTCCTTCACCTTGTTGCTTATTTTTGAGGAAAATGAATGGAAGAGGAATATTCAATGGGAAGAGAAATGCACTTTTAGAAGAGAGGGTGGTACAATAATAGAGGATCACTGACCAGCCATGACCCATTACAAAATCGAATCCAGTTTCCATGGGAACATGGCACACACTCTCTAACACCCCTTCCCCTCAACACACTTCCCTCATTCATCAGTGATCAACGACCACCTTCAATAAGTTCATTCTCATAGAGAAACAATTTCTCTCAAACTAACCCTAAGGAGCAATCATCGGGAAATGCATTTTGGGGGGAAGGGAATTTTGAGAGAGAGGGACTAACTATCCCACTCTCATTACTTGAAGAACTGTTCTCTCCCTCCACTCAACTCCCTCGCAAAACACGTGACCACGCTCTCCTCCATTGATAATCACAAAAAGAGTCATTTTCACCAATCATCGGGGTTCCCAAAACTTCTCCCCTGGGATACCCTTTCCTCCATGGCCAGTCTTCCCAAGGAAAGGGTGTGAAGAATTTTTGTATCGTGTCACGGTGTTTCAGTGCATCCCTCCCCGATATAAGATCACCACGAGAAATGCAAAAGCGACAACTATGAGGGCAAAGCGAAAATGTTCCACATTCCTCCATGGGTGAACCACCTGCGGGGTATAACTTCCACTTACTTGTTGGACTATTTATGAAAGAAAAATAGAGAGAAGGAAATAAAATGCAGAGAGGATGATTGGTAGATGAATAGCCAGCATGGATGCTAACCGTTTTAGGAAATGAAGATCAGATGGCAGTGGGCACGGGTGATCGTTTTATCTCCCCAACTTATTCTCCTCCATAAATGAACTACCATCGACAAACAAGTTCCCCTAACCCTCCCAGAAAAAATATAAAGAGGAATGTATTTCTAACTGTATACTGATTATACACCAGCATGTGTTTCCGAAAAAAAATTGCTCATGAGAATAAAATTGACATGTTTTAAAACCCAGGCCATGATTGGGGAGAAATTGGAATAGGAACGAGGTACCCCATGGTGGAATACGGGACCTGGATGAATGAAGCAGCCCCTCCTACCCAAACGACACCCTGGTAGGGTTGGTACTGAGGTACAGGTGGCGGCCTCCTGCACCTTCTCCATATCTCCTCGTCGATGGCTTCCAGGGGCGTTTCATCCATGTCCATGTAAATTTTCCATGAATCCCAGTGCCACTTCGTCCATGTTTCAGTGGGCCCAAAATGTTTTACGAGTGGACGGGCAGACATTCTAAATTTCCACAACAGATAGGGAAGGTATTGCCACAAGCTGTCGCACACATTCGCTTCGGGTATGCAGTGTCGGGGGTTTCTTACAAAATCTCTCAGTGTGAAACGAACGAGGTCTATCGTGATGCCGGCTAACACAGGTCTCAGGAACCAGTACAAGTTAATCCTGTCAGGGGATGTGACACCTTCCAAGAGTACATCGGCGACATCTCGTTCCATGCTCCAGGGACTTGTCCTTGTGGAGGTGATGGTATAGAATGACATAAAGAATCTGGATTACGGCTTTCCTAGAGGGAGAGAAGAGAAAGGGGTGGAGAAAAGAAGACATCACTGAGGTCACGTTTTTGTTATAGTTTAGGAATTCTGTTGCATCATGATGTAGTTGGTTATGTTATTGGAGTGTTATTGTTTTTCTCTAATTTCTCTTATTGTAAGAGCAGCGCCCATGCCAGGAGGCTGTGACGCTGGCTCCACGTGGCACTGTCGGCATTCTCGTTTTCGTCTGGGTTTGGATGTTGTGCTTCTGTGGGTTCTTGCGCGTTCTCCTCTTCTACTTGTGAATCTGCCTTCACCTTCTCGTACAACTCTCGTGCGCGATTGAGGAGGGTGGTGAGCTGATGTTGCCATGAGGCTGTTTCGGTGTTGAGTTTGTCGATGAGTTGGAGGCCGCTTTTGAATTTCTTCAGCCAGGCAATGTTTTCTTCCTGATTTTTCTCGCCATAGTAGACACAACTTCCGCTGCCAACTTTTTCTCTGCTGGCGCTAGTGGTGACTTCTTTTTTTCCGTTACAGTTAAATTTGCTGTGTCTGTTTTCACTTACAGCCGTTCCAAGCATTCCGTGTTGTTGAAAGCTTTCTGAGTTATTGACTTTAACTTTTCCCCCTGCTTTAACTTTCGCCAGAAAGTTATAGTAAAGAGAATATCCGTCCTGTGTTGATGTCACGCCCTGTGTGGCAGAAGCGTCGCACTCCTTTTTGAATTCTCTCCAGATGGGAGCTGTGGGGTACACGTCTCTTTCCCAACCCAGGCAGTCACCGGTTCCAACACTCACTCCACACACATTTCGGACACCTTCGTTATCCTCGGTATGTTGTGCACAAAGACAGAAAAAATCCACTACGAGGTTCTTGCCGGCACTCGCGCTTTTTAATTGTTTATTGCTTCCACAGGTCGCGATACGTTTCTCACTCTTCATGCCTCTCAACGCCCCATGGCAAAGATCATCCTCGTTTCCTCCCTCACCAAAGATCACTGCGTTGAACGTGTTTCTCGCCCTTTGCACTTCTCCCTCTGGATTCACTTTTTTAATTTCCCCCAATAGTTTGTGTGCCTCTCGACTGATACCAATAAGTTGTGTTTGAGCGGACTTTGTCTCTTCGCTTTGGGTGTTGGCTCTTTCTTTCCCATTGGCCGCAGCACTGAGCGCGTTTATATCATCAACAATTTTCTGATACTCCTTCGTGTCCACGTTCTTGATCGGGGGACTATGGGCCACATTGTAAATACGGCAGAGAAGCTTAAAGTATTCACTATTTTCGCCTTCATTAACAGAGACTTCGGTATTAGCCATCACTCTCCCCTCTCTCACCCAGCCTCCCATGACCACCAAACACACCATCCAATGTTTTATCATCTTTTCCTTCTAACCCTTCTTAAAGAAAAAATAGTAGAACAATTTATTCCCATTAAATTATCATTACACAAAAACACATAATAAGACAAACAAATTCTTACAGAAAACCATATCTCTATAGGGAGGTACCAGGCTCTGAGACGTGAGGCATGGGAAGGGGCCCCGGGTATCCAATCGGGTACGGCGCTTCCAGGAACCCACGGGTTTGCGGTGGCATGCGACAGACTGCCCATACCATCCCCTCCATGATATCCGGATCCGTCTCATCCAACTTGAGAAACTCCCGCCACACCTCCCATTCCCGTGGCCCCCAACCTTCCACCGATCCTGCATAATAGGTCAACTTCAACGCCAGCACTCGGAATTGCCATAACAAGCGGGGGAACTCCTGCCATACTTTTTCTCTTCCCTCGGGGTCTCCCACGCATCGCCACGGGTTCCGGGCGAAATCGATCAAACTGTACCGAGAAGTGTACCGAGGCATCCATGGATAGGCGGGCTGCAGAAAAGGGTACAGGCTGATTTTCTTTGGGTCTCCAAGGTTTTTTAAGAGTACCTCCACCACATCTTTTTCCATGCTCCATTGGGTGTTATCTTGTTGGGCCATGCCTTCAGGGGATGGCGAGGAGGGTTTGCCAGACATCGTGACTTCTTCTGGTTGAGAGAGAAAGGGAATGGTTAGGGGAAATATTGTGGGAAAGATAGGATAGTGTAGAGCGGAGGCATGTTTGTATTTAAGCAGGAATTCATTTTGGGTTAAGTAGTTTTAGATCAAAATAGCGACACTGAGGAGCCATGAGGATGGCGGGATTATGGGTGTGCCGCTGGTTGTGTTGTATTTTCGGATTGCTTCGCGGAAGGTGTGTGTGCTGTTTTTCTCAGTGTTATGAGCGGTTGTCTGTGGAGAAGTTAAGGCTTCTGCGTGTGGTTCATCAGTTTTTTGCTGCTCCTGTTGCTGCTTCTCTTTTTGTGCTTCCTCATGTCTCTTTTGCTCTTGTATCTTCTCGTCTTCTATGAGGGCCTTTTCCAAGTCCACCCACCAGGTTTTGGTGTCTGTGGAATTTGGGTAGTACATCGCACATACTCCAAGTTTGGGAGACCCAGTGCATGCTTCGTATCCGATAAAGTCACCCTCCCCTAGTCGATACAGGTCTTTGTACCCAGCATCCCATGTTCGATTAAGATTGTCTATAAATGTCTCAAATGTTTTTTTCAAATCTCCCTTTTCCCCAATGCCTTGCAAGCACTGTTTGGTGACTACTCCCCACGTGGCTTCTAATTGTTCTTTTCCGTCGTTTTCAGTATCACCCCAACCTTTATCTCCGTCAGACTTCAAAGCAATTTTATCTTTCCCACACAGTGTTGTGCCTGAAGGGCTGCTGCTACTTACTGGCCACCCGCCTTTCCCCGCTGTGCACAAACAAAGCAGGTCATGTGGACCGGAGTGACCGGGCCATCGTGGCTGCCCTTTGTTGGTCAACTGGTGGTCGTCGTCAAATGGCTGCCCACACCAGAGGCCACGGTCGCCACCACGACTTTCCACATCGTAGTACTCCTTAGGCAACGCTCCTTTCAAAGCATCCAGACTTCCCCCGCTCTTGTTTCCAAAAATAGTTTGGTGTAGGGCTTCTTTCAACGCGTTACTTGCACTGTTGCTCCGGAGCCTAGCCACCGCCGCCTTCATCACATCGCAGAGGGCCTTATGCGCCTTGTGATTATGGTCCTTTGCATCACCATTGGCATTCAACCCCCAGGCCACAATCATCACCGTCCAAAATATCATCATTTCCGCTTATCTCTACCTCACTATCAAAACGGAAAAGCAATCTTTGAAACTAAGAAACAATTATCTTTCAAGATCAACCAAGGCACAACGAAACAGAAACAAACTTCAGCAACCAATGATCACCACTCCTATACAACTATCCCACATTATCCCACATTCCCTAAAAAAATCCCATAAAACAGAGAAAATCCAGTTCATTGTCAATGTCATTGTTAAATTACGAATAGCTTCCCGAGAAGAAACATCGGTAAAGCAATTTCCATTTTAGACCGAGAAACGTTCAACAAGAGGGGACTCATGATCACCCATCCATCAATCACGAAAACCATATTCCACGGACAACTGTTATGGCATACTCTCTCCAACAATCCAATTTGAATACCATTCCCCCTCAAATGTTTCTTGCCCCTCACTCCTCCTCCTCCCTGAAATCGTTAATCCTCGACAGTGGAAACAGCCTTTCCAAGATATCCGCGTACCTCTGAAGATTGATCGGGAAGAGGGACACACGGTCATCATCAGTACTCCGGTCACTTATCATACTTATTATACTGCTCTCCCCATCATCCCAAAAGCTTCCCTCATCCACTGATATGCTGTCCTCCGACACGTTATCCCTCTGAAGGTTGTTCGACATAGCTGATTATTCTCTCCTTAACACTGATTCCTTTTCTGAGAAAAATGAATTTTTGAGGAATATTCAATGGGGGAGACAAATGAACTATTATAAGAGAGGGTGGTTTACTATCAGAGGATCATTGACCAGCCATGACCCATAACAAAACAAATTCCCATGACATGGAAACATGGAACACACCCTCCCACTCCCCTTCCCCCCCCAACACACTTTCCCTCATTCCTCGGCGATCAATGACCACCTTCAATAAGTTCATTCTCATAGAGAAACAATTTCTCTCAAACTAACCCTAAGGAGCAATCATCGGGAAATGCATTTTGGGGGGAAGGGAATTTTGAGAGAGAGGGACTAACTATCCCACTCTCATTACTTGAAGAACTGTTCTCTCCCTCCCCTCACACACTCTCCTCCCCCACTCAACTCCTCTCGCATAACACGTGACCTCGCTCTCCTGCAGAGATAACCTCAGAAAAATTAATTTTCACAAAACATCGGGATTCCCAAACAACTCCCCTGGGAGACTCTTTTCTCGATGGCCTGCCATTGTAGGGAAAGGGTGTGCAGAATTTTTTGTATCGGGTCCCACGGTGTTTTAGTGCATCCCTCCCCGAAATAAGATCACCACGAGAAATGCAAAAGCGACAACCATGAGGGCAAAGCGACAAAGTTCCACATTCCACCATGGGTGAACCACCAGTG
This sequence comes from Trypanosoma congolense, assembly GCA_002287245.1. Lineage (NCBI taxonomy): Eukaryota > Euglenozoa > Kinetoplastea > Trypanosomatida > Trypanosomatidae > Trypanosoma > Trypanosoma congolense. Next base: position 68,812 of record NHOR01000082.1, on the reverse strand, counting down.
CGGCATAACTTTCACTTCCTTGTGGGGGTTTCTTGGAAGAAGAAAAAAAAGTGTGAAGAAAAGGTAATCCAGAGAGGAAGATTGGCAGATGAATAGACAGGATGGATGCTAACTCTTTTAGGAAATGAAGATGGGATGGTAGTGTGTATCTTGGTACTCTTTTTATCTCCACCACTTGTTATCCCTCCAAAGAACACGCGCCATTATCATCGTGTTTATCTATTTGATAACCCTTCCCGAAAATAAAATATAAAGAGGGCATGTATTTCTAGCTGTATACTCATTTTACACCAGCATGTTTTGAAACCAACTGGCTCATGAAAATAAAATTTGTAAGTTTTATAACCCAGGCCATGGTCGGGGGGAAATTGGAATAGGAACGAGATAGCCTACAGTAGGATACGGCATCATGAGCGATAGGGACCAACAAGCGAAAGGGTCCAACAAGCGTAAGGGTCTAACAAGCGAAAGGGTCCAACAAGCGTAAGGGTCCAACAAGCGAAAGGGTCCAACAAGCGATAGGGACCAACAAGCGAAAGGGTCTAACAAGCGAAAGGGTCCAACAAGCGAAAGGGTCTAACAAACGAGAGGGTCTAACAAGCGATAGGGTCTAACAAGTATGAGGGTCCAACAAGCGTAAGGGTCTGCCTGTCCAGTCGGGGTGGGGGGTTAGGGTGAGGGTTGAACCATTTGGTAAAATATACATCAGCTGAAAAGCGAGAGGGTCTAACTACCCCCCCTCACAAACATATAGAACCACTTCCCTCCCCCACTAAACCCCTCTCACAGAATACTTCACCACGCTCCCCTCCAGAGATAATCACAAAAAGAGTCATTTTCAAAAATCATCGGGATTCAAAAAAACAACTCCCTGTGAGACCCTTTTCTCGATGGCCAGTCTTCCCAGGGAAGGTGGTGACGAATTTTTTGTATCGTGTCACACATTGTTTTAGTGAATCCCTCCCCGAAATAGGATCACCACGAGAAATGCAAACGCGACAACTATGAGGGCAAAGCGACAAAGTTCCACATTCCACCATGGGTGAACCATAAGCGGGGCATCACTTGTAATTCCTTGTTGGGCTATTTAACAAAAGAAAAGTGAGAACAGAATGAAATTGAGAAACAAAGATTAGTAGACGAATAGCCAGCATGGATTCTAACCGTTTTAGGAAATGAAGATGGGATGCTGGTGGGCACGGTAGTCGTTTTATCTCCTCCGTTATTCTCCTCCATAAATGAACTACCATCGACAAACAAGTTCCCCTAACCCTTCCCGAAAATAAAATATAAGGAGAGATTGTATTTCTAACTGTATACTAATTTTACACCAGCATGTATTTCCGAAAAAAAATTGATCATGAGAAAAAAATATGTTTTATAACCCGCGGAATTGTTGGGGAGAAACTGGAATAGGAACGAGGTACGCCATGGTGGAATACGGGACCTGGATGAACGAAGCTGCTGTTCCGACCCACACGACACCCTGGTAGGGTTGATACTGAGGTACACGTGGTGGCCTCCTGCACCTTCTCCATATCGCGTCGTCGATGGCTTCCAGGGGCGTTTCATCATTGTCCATGTAAATTTTCCATGAATCCCAGTGCCACTTCGTCCATGTTTCAGTGGGCCCAAAATGTTTCACGAGTGGGGTGGCACTCATTCTAAACTTCCACAACAGATAGGGAAGGTATTGCCACAAGCTGTCACACACATTCGCTTCGGGTATGCAGTGTCGAGGGTTTCTTACAAAATCACCGAGTGTGAAATAAACGAGGTCTATCGTGAGGCCGGCTAACACGGGTCTCAGAAACCAGTACAAATTAACTCTATCTGGGGATGTGACGCCTTCCAACAATACATCGGCGACATCCCGCTCCATGCTCCAGGGAATGGTCCTTGGAGAGGTGATGGCATACAATGACATAAAGAATCTGGATTACCGCTTTCTAAAATGAGGGAGAGGGGAGTAGGGGATGAGAAGGAAGACAACAATGTGGAGGCACGTTTGTCTTATGGTTTAGAAATTCTGTTGCGTCATGGGGATTCTTTATTTTATTGTAGTGTTATTGTTTTTCTCTAATTTCTGTTATAGTAAGAGCAGTGCCCATGCCAGGAGGCTGTGACGCTGGGTCCGCGTGGTACTGTCGGCATTCTCGTTTTCGTCTGAGTTTGGATGTTGTGCCAGTGGGGAATCATCCGTGTCCTCTTCCAGTTGTGTATCTGCCTTGACCTTCTCATACAACTCTCGGGCGCGATTGAGGAGTGTGGTGAGCTGATGCTGCCATGACGCTGTTTCGGTGTTGAGTTTGTCGATGATGTCAAGACCGGATTTGAATTTGTTTAGCCAGAAAATGTTTTCTTCCAGGTGTTTATCGCCATAGAAGACACATCTTCCGCTGCCTGAGAGCCTTATGTTAATATCTTTTTTCCCGTTGCAGTTGAAGTCATTCTTACTTTTTTTACTCACAGCAGTTCCAAACATACCACGTATTCGAAACGTACCTGAGTTATTGACTTTAACTTTCCCTCCTTCCTTAACTTTCTCCAGAAACTCATGGTAAAGAGAGTGTCCGGTTTGTGTTGATGTCACGCCCTGTTTGGCAAACTTTTCGCACCCGTTTTTAACTTCGTTCCACATGGTATCCGATGAGACTAGTTTATGCCCCCATCCTGCGCCATCACCACTGCCAACACTCACCCCGCACACCTTGTCGACACCTTCGTTAACCTCGTCATGTTTTGCACAAAGACAGAACAAATCTACAACGAGGTTCTTACCGGCACTAGTACCTTGTTTTTCGTCGTTTCTACAAGCTGTAATACGTTTATCCATTACTTCCAAACCCCCATTTGATAGATCTTCCTTTCCATTCTTACCAAAAATGACTTGGTTAAACGTATTCCTTGCCCTTTGCACTTCTCCATCTGGATTGACCTTTTTAATTCTGTCCAAAAGTTTGTGTGCATCTCGAGTGACACCAACGAGTTGTGTTTGAGCGGACTTTGTCTCTTCGTTTTTGTGGCTGACTCCTTCTTTCCCGTTGGCCGCAGCACTGAGCGCGTTGATATCATCCACCATTTTCTGATACTCCTTCGTGTCCACAGGCTTAATCGGGGGATGGTTAGCCACATTGTATATCTCGCAGAGAAGCTGAAAGTATTCACTATTTTCGTTTTCGTTGACAGTCGGACTCGCTTCTGCTTTTACTCTCCACTCTCTCACCCAGCCTCCCATGACAACCAAACACACGATCCAATGTTTCATCATCTTTGCTTTCTAACCTTTCTCAGAGAAAGAATAGGAGAGTAATTCATTCCCACACAATTACAATTACCCAAACACAAAAAACACATATCAAGGGGAACATAATTTCAGAAAACAAATCTTTATAAGGAGGTACCAGGTTCTTGGACGTGAGGCATGGGAAGGGGCCCCGGGTATCCAATCGGGTACGGCGCTTCCAGGAACCCACGGGTTTGCGGCGGCATTTTACAGACTGCCCATACCATCCCCTCCATGACATCATGGTCTGTCTCATCCAGCTTGAGAAACTCCCGCCACACCTCCCATTCCCGTGGCCCCCAACCCTCCGGCAGCCCCGCATAATAGGTCAACTTCAAGGCCAGCACTCGGAATTGCCATAACAAGCGGGGAAACTCCTGCCATACTTTTTCCCGTCCCTCGGGATTTCCCACGCATCGCCACGGGTTCCGGGCGAAGTCTATCAAACTGTACCGAGAAGTGTACCGAGGCATCCATGGATAGGCGGGCTGCAGAAAGGGGTACAGGCTGATTTTCTTTGGGTCTCCAAGACCTTTTAAGAGTACTTCCACCACATCTTTTTCCATGCTCCATGGGGTGTTATCTTGTTGGGCCATGCCTTCAGTGGAGGGTTTGCCGGACATTGTGACTTTTTCTGGTTGAGGGAAAAATGGGAATGGGTAGGGGATGATTTTGGGAAAGATAGGATAGTGTGGAGGGGAGTCATGTTTATGGATTGTGTGTGGTTAATTGGATTAGTATTGAAGGATGTTCTTTTAGATCAAAATAGCGGCACTGAGGAGCCATGAGGATGGCATGGATATGGGGGTGCCGCTGGTAAAGTTGTATCTGCGGAGTTTATCGGATATGGTGTCATTCCTGTTTTGCTCGGTCTGGTTTGTTTTCTTGGATACAGATTTTAAGGCTTCTGCGTGTGGTTCATCAGTTCTTTGATCACCATCTTTCTGTCTCCGTCTTTCTTCCTCTTCGCGTTGTTTTTGTGCTTGGAACTTTTCTTCTTCTGGAATGGCCTTTTCCAAATCCACCCACCATGGCATGGGGTAGGAAGCTCCTGTTGAGTTGTAGTACTCTACGCATACTCCATAGGTAGCAGACCCGGTGCACGCATAAGAATCGCTAGGGGCACCCTCTCCAAGCTGGTATCTATTTGGGTTGACCGTGTTGTTTTTGTGTACAAGTTTTCCCAAGAATTCATTCAGTGCTTCTTTTAAATCTCTTGTTTTCTCACCTTCTAGGCATTTTTTGTTAACATTAGTCCATGTTGCTTCAATTTGCTTTTTCCCAGTGTTGCTGGTACTCCACCCCTTATTACTTTCTCCGCCTCCCAAGGTGTCTTTGTCTTTCCCGCAAAGATGTGTGGCAGTTCCCGTTTCATTCAAAGGCCATCCACCATCACCCACCGTGCAAAGGCAAACCAAATCGTGTGTGGCGGAGTGCCCGGACCAACGTACTTGGTGTAAACTTTGTCCATCACCACTCTCATCACGTGGTTGCCCGCATGCAACGTCGCGTGAATCAGACTGTGCCACCACGGTGTCGTAATCCTTTGGCAAATTCCCTTTCAAACCCTTCAGATCCCCACCACTCTCATTTCCAAAAATCGTTTTCCCCAAGGCCTTTTTCAGTGGATCGGAGAGAGAAGCCCCAGTGCCTCCCCATTTAGTCACTGCAGCCTTCAGCAAACCGCAGAGTGCTTGGTGCTGAGGTTCATTATGATTCTTCTCCTCCGTACTCGCAGCCACTCCCACAAAAAGCATAACCATCCAAATCTTCATCATCATCATCCTCCCTTTTTTCACCTTCACTATCAAAACAGAAGAACAATCTTCGAAGAAGAATAAACAATTCCAACCAACGGATATCCAACACACCATCATACACAAATACAGCCAGGCAACCAAAAAACAAGACTCCCCCCAAACTCACTAGCACGAGAAGCACCATTTCACATAGATCCATATTCCTAAAAGAAAAACAAAATAGTTTCAAGAGAAATTCATTCCAGTTGGACAATTTGTCATCTGGGAGAGAGACTTTTTCCATAACAGAGGATCACTGAACATCCATTCCTCATTGATGAGAACCACACCCCATGGACACTTTATTCAGTTATACTGTCATAAGTATTTACCATCTAATGCCATCCCCACCAAATTTTCGTCGTTCCTCACTCCTCCTCCCTGAAATCGTTAATCCTCGACAGTGGGAACAGCCTCTCCAAGATATCGGCGTACTTCCGAAGATTGATCGAGAAGAGGGACACACTGTCCTCGTCAGTACTCCGGTCACTTATCATACTTATGATACTTATGATGCTCTCACCATCATCCCAAAAGCTTCCCTCATCCACTGATATGCTATCATCCGACATGTCGTCCCTCTGAAGGTTGTTGGACATAGCTGATTATTCTCTCCTTGACCCTGTTCCTTTTTTAAGAAAATGAACTTTTGAGGAATATTCAACAATGGGGGGAAATAATCTTCTATAAGAGAGGGTGGTACAATAATAGAGGATCACTGACTAGTCATCACTCACCACAAAATCGAATTCCCATGACATACATATATGGCCCACCCTCTCCCTCTCCCCTTCCCCCCCCAACACACTTTCCCTCATTTTTCAGTGATACATGATCACCTTCGATAAGTTCATTCTCATAGAGAAATAATTTCTCTCAAACTAACCCTAAGGAGCAATCATCGGGAAATGCATTGGGGGGGAAGGAAATATGAGCGAGGGGGTCTATCTATCCCCCACTCATTACTTGAAGAATTGTTCTCCCCTCCCCTCACCCACTCTCCCCCACCACTGAACTCCCCTCGCATAACACGTAACCACCCTCTCCATCAGAGATAATCTCAAAAAGAGTCATTTTCACCAATCATCGGGATTCCCAAAAAATCTTCCCTGTGACACCCTTTCCCGATGGCCTGCCATTGTAGGGAAAGGGGTGAAGAATTTTTTGTATCGGGTCCCACTGTTTTAGTGAATCCCTACTCGAAATAAGATCACCACGAGAAATGCAAAAGCGACAACCATGAGGGCAAAGCGACAAAGTTCCACATTCCACCATGGGTGAACCACCAGTGCGGCATAACTTTCACTTCCTTGTGGGGGTTTCTTGGAAGAAGAAAAAAAAGTGTGAAGAAAAGGTAATCCAGAGAGGAAGATTGGCAGATGAATAGACAGGATGGATGCTAACTCTTTTAGGAAATGAAGATGGGATGGTAGTGTGTATCTTGGTACTCTTTTTATCTCCACCACTTGTTATCCCTCCAAAGAACACGCGCCATTATCATCGTGTTTATTTATTTGATAACCCTTCCCGAAAATAAAATATAAAGAGGGCATGTATTTCTAGCTGTATACTCATTTTACACCAGCATGTTTTGAAACCAACTGGCTCATGAAAATAAAATTTGTAAGTTTTATAACCCAGGCCATGGTCGGGGGGAAATTGGAATAGGAACGAGATAGCCTACAGTAGGATACGGCATCATGAGCGATAGGGACCAACAAGCGAAAGGGTCCAACAAGCGTAAGGGTCTAACAAGCGTGAGGGTCCAACAAGCGTAAGGGTCCAACAAGCGAAAGGGTCCAACAAGCGTAAGGGACCAACAAGCGTAAGGGTCCAACAAGCGTAAGGGTCTAACAAGCGTAAGGGTCTAACAAGCGTAAGGGTCTGCCTGTCCAGTGGGGGTGGGGGGGTTAGGGTTAGGGTTTGAGCATCGGGTGAAATATACATCAGCTGGAAAGCGTGATGGTCTAACTATCCCCCTCCCCTCCCTCACTGTACCATACTCCTCCTCAAATCAACTCCCCTCGGATAACACGTAACCACGCTCTCTTCCATTGATAATTTCAACAAGAGTCATTTTCAAAAATCATCGGGATTCCCAAAAAGTATCTTCCCTCGGAGACCTTTTTCTCGATGGCCAGCCCTCCTAGGGAAAGGGGGTGAAGAATTTTTTGTATAGCGTCCCACGGTGTTTTAGTGAATCCCTCCCCGAAATAAGATCACCACGAGGAATAGAAACGCCATGAGATTGAGGGCAAAGCGAAAAAGTTCCACATTCCACCATGGGTGAACCACCAGTGCGGCATCACTTGTAATTCCTTGTTGGGGTTTCTAGGAAGAAGAAGAGTGGGAAGAAAATAAAATCGAGAAACAAATATTGGCAGATGAATAGCCAGCATGGATGCTAACACTTTTATGAAATGAGGATGGGATGGTGGTTGTTTTGTCTGTACCACTTATTCTCCTCTCAGAGGACACATGACCATTGCCCTCGTTTTTATCTCCTTGATAACCCTTCCCGAAAATAAAATATAAAGAGAGAATGTATTTCTAAACATCTACTCATTTTACACCAGCACGTTTGTTTGGAAAGAACATGATCATGGAAATGAAATTTGCAAGTTTTATAACCCACGCCATTATAGTGGAGAAAGTGGAATAGGAACGAGATAGCTCATGGTAGAATACGGGACCTGGATGAGCGAAGCTGTTGTTCCCACCCAAACGACTCCCTGGTAGGGTTGGTACTGAGGTTCAGGTGGTGGCCGCCGACACCGACGCCAGTTCTCCTCGTCGATGGCTTCCAGGGGCGTTTCATCCATGTCGATGTAGATTTTTCACGAATCCCAGTGCCACTGCTTCCAAGTCTGAATGGGCCCAAAATGTCGTACAAGCGGTGTGGCCCATTTTCTAAATTTCCACAACAGATAGGGAAGGTATTGCCACAAGCTGTCACATACATTCGCTTCGGGTATGCAGTGTCGAGGGTTTCTTAGAAAGTCACCCAGGGTGAAACGAAGGAGGTCTATCGTGAGGCCGGCTAACACGGGTCTCAGAAACCAGTACAAATTGACTCTATCCGGGGATGTGACACCTTCCAACAATACATCGGCGACATCTCGTTCCATGCTCCAGGGAATGGTCCTTGGAGAGGTGATGGTATACAATGACATGTGAATCTTTGATAAGCTTTCCCTAAAGGGAGAGGGGAATAAGTGATGATAAACAAGAAAGCAATGAGTGCACATTTTTCTTATGGTTTATAAATTCTGTTGCATGATGTGGGTTGTGTATTTTATTGGAGTGTTATTGTTTTTCTCTTATTTTCCTTATTGTAAGAGCAGCGCCCATGCCAGGAGGCTGTGACACTGGCTCCGCGTGGTACGGTCTGTGTTCTCGTTTTCATCTGGGTTTGGATGTTGTGCCAGTGGGGAATCATCGGTGTTCTCCTCTTCTAGTTGTGTATTTGCCTTGACCTTCTCATACAACTCTCGGGCGCGATTGAGGAGTGTGGTGAGCTGATGCTGCCATGAGGCTGTTTTGTTGTTGAGTTTGTCCATTGTTTCGAGTGCAGTTTTGAGTTTCTTTAGCCACTCAATATTTTCTTCTTGTTGTTGCTCGCCATAGAAGACGCAGCTTCCGCTGCCTGCGTCCCTGCTGCTAACTCCCTTTCCGTTACAGTTATAGTCGGTCCCGTCTTTTTCACTCACAGCAGTTCCAAGCATACCGGGGGTTCGAAGTGTATCTGAGTTCTTGAGTTTCACGTTCCCCCCAGCCACCAAGTTAGCGAGAAACTCATGGTAAAGAGAATATCCGGCTTGTGTTGATGTTATTCCTCCTGGGGCAAACTTTTCGCACCCTTTTTTAATTTCTTCCCACACATTATCTGGGGAGACAAGTTGTGTTCCCCAACCCAATCCATAGCCACTGCCAACACTCACTCCGCATGCCTTCTCGACCCCATCGTAATCTTCTGTATGTTGCGAGCAAAGGCAGAAAAAATCTACAACGAGGTTCTTACCTGCACTCTCTCCTTTTTTTCCTTTGCCCCCACAGGCAGTTATACGATTCTGCTTCACCTCCAACGCTTCGTGTGATAGATCCTCTTTTCCATTCTTACCAAAGATAACCTGGTTGAACGTATTCTTCACTTTTCCCGCTTCTCCTTCTGGATTCACCTTTTTAATTTCATCCAAAAGTTTGTGTGCATCTCGACTGACACCAACGAGCTGTGTTTGAGCGGACTTTGTCTCTTCGCTTTGGGTGTTGACTTTTTCTTTCCCGTTGGCCGCAGCATTGAGCGCATCAATGTCATCGACAATTTTCTGATACTCCTTCGTGTCTTCGGGCTTGATCGGGGGATTTTGGGCCACGTTGTAGATACGGCAGAGAAGCTTAAAGGGTTCTCGATTGTCATTTTGTCTCAGAAGCACACGGTTGTCCACTTGTGATCTCCCTTTTTGTGCCATGCTCCACATGAACACAAAACACACTACCATCCAAACCTTCATCGTCAGTATAACCACTTTATAATCTTTAGGGGCCTTAATATTTTTCTTAAAGAAGTATAATTTGAGGAAAACAATAATTTTTCTTACTGTGTAAGGAAGGAAAGCGTACAAACGATGTGGGACGCTTCACAACGCCACCCGAACTCAAGTCCCTTACCAATATTTTCACAAGAACCATTAGAATAGGGTGAGCAAGATAACAAAAGGGTTGACAGGGTTTTTTGCGTTAAAGGCACTATTGGGTGGAATCCATCCTTTCACTTTCTGGTATCGCGCAAGTAATGCTCTCTTCTCTTTCAAATCGGCAGCGACCTTGGCAACATTGGCAAAGCAAGTTAGCGGTGGCTCATCGGTGGTTGTTGGCTCCGTGGCATTTGGCTCTGTATTATTCCCAGCGGATTCCGGGCCTCCCATACATGATTGAATTTTCTGTTCGATGCTTTCTACTTTTTCTTTGATTTTTTCCTGTACCGCTTTGAAAGCCTTGAAAGCGTCCGAGGCGTTCTTCAGGTGCACAACTTGTTTGGCAGGATCTGCTGTCCAAAGCGCATGTTTCCCTTCTTTTGTGTTGTTTGCGATTTCTCCAGCACTGAAGTTTTCTCTGTTGAACACCCCGTCGAATGCCTTCCCGATTGTCAAGATGCCGCCACCCCACCAAAGGGAACTTTCCAGGTTGGTGCTTTTTAAGATTCCATCCGGTGTCCCTTTGGTGAAGTTGCAACCGGAACTGCTCCCACCATCAAAGCTGTCCTTCACGCTCTGGTGCTTGACGCCCTCGATGTCGGCAGCCAGGTCCGGTTCCTTACCACCGGTGCGCTCACCAATATCAACCAAGCTTTCTTCACGGAAATCGGTTCCGCTAAAGCAGTCTTTCAATTCTCCAGAGGTGGCTGCTTTACTATCTCCCAGGCAGTAGTTGTTGTCGCCTCCTTGGGCATTAGCAAACACAGTAATGAACTCCTCGAGACGCCCCGCAGAATTGGCAGCGAAGGCGGCAGCTTTGGAAGCTTCCATTTCCAATTTCTCCACCTCCGCTCGGGCTCTGTCTATTTCCTTTCTGACCTGTCGAAATAGGAGGCCGGTAATCTTGCACGCATCCGAGCCAATTCCTTTGGATTTGGACTGCATGAATTTCGTCTGCCACTCGAGCAACTTCATTTCAAGGTGGGTAATTTTTGCTGCTCCGTCCTTTACCTGTTGTGTGGCCCAGGGTGTGACATCCTTTAAGGTTTTGCTGAGTGTGCAGATAGCCGCGCCAGCCTTGGTGGGGATGGCTTTTTGACTGTTGCCCCATACTGCCTTCGGAAATAACGTTAACACAGAAGAAGCGAAAAGCCACAACCACTTGGAACGCACTGCCATAACCATCACAATAAACCTTTATTTAGTTGGTTTACTGCTCCTGAAGTTTTCATATTGAAATAGGAAAAGGATGGAGAGAAATTATATAGTTGCATTCCATACGACATGACACAAGTAATGCCACAATGTTGAAGGTTGTATTTTCAGTTTGAATGATGGTTATAGTAAAAAAGCAATGAGATAACAGACATTAACGACGCTTTGGTGGAGTATCAGGGCGCTTCCTGAGGGCAGTGGCCCCTTCTCTTTATGATAGCGTGACAAAAGGGCGTCCGCTGCCTGCAACTCCGCATTGAGCTTTACGGCATTTTTGAAGCATGATTGAGTGTGCCACTCCTCCGTGGTCTCGTTGGAGAGACAGGGTTCAATCTGCTTTTCAATGCTTTCAATTTCAGCTAATTTTTTAGATATTCTCGCTGCAGCATCTTTAAAGGCTTGGAAAGCGGCGAGTGTTTTCTGGAGATGCGGGATTTTCTCGGAAGGTTTTTCTGTCCAGAAGGCCTTGGTGTCGTTGTCGCTTTCTTTGGATGCATTTGCGATTTCACCATGTTTGAATTTGCTTCGTTCCATCTCGCCATTGAAACTTTTACCAAGTGTCAAAATTCCGCCACCCCACCAAATCGGACCGGTGAGGTTGACTCCGAGAATTCCCCCACTGGCCCCTTTTATCAAGTTGCAGTTGGCGTTGCTGTCTAATGCGTATCTATACCAGTGTTCGCCTAGGGCACTGTGTGTAATATTTTCGACTACGGAAGCCAAATTCGGCTCATCTCCATCCGCCGTGCTTTGTGGAATTTTAGCTAAATTGGCTTCGCCCATTTCGAATCTTGAACCGGTCGGAAAGCAGTCATGTAAATCTGTCCTAGTAGCTGGGCGACCCTTATACCCGAAGCAAAAACTAGCTTTATTGTAAAAGGTTTCCTCACTTCCCTTCGCATTCGCAAACACCGTGATGAATTCATCCAAACGCCCAGCAGACCTGGCGGCAATAGCTCCTGCGCGCATGGATTTTGCGTGGAGTTCTGAAAGTTCTTCGTCAACAGTTCCCAAAGCAGTCATAATTTTTTCCAAAATGCTTTCGTTCACCTCGCACTCCGAAGACTCGTGAAAGTGCAACTGCCAATCGAGAAACTTGGATGCGTATTTGTCACGTGTCTTCCTTAATTCTGTCAGTTTTTGCGCCGTCCATGGTGAAACGTCTTTTAATTTCCGGCTGAGACTGCATATGGCGCCAGCTGCCTCCGTGGGGATGGCCTTGGGAAAATACGAACACACACATGGTACCGGTAACGATGCCATAAACATACCCGCCATCAACCACCACACGGAACCAGCATCCGCCATCATCTTGTGTCGCTATCAATTTATCCCTCACTACCTCGCTTTAAAAACAAAAAAAACAATCTTAAAAAAGTACGCACCAATTAATTCCCATGAAACAGAAACAAGCTACCATATACAAACAACATTAAGCAGACAAAAATCAACACTCCCATAAAATTATACCAAACCACATTTCCACAAAACCAATTTCTCACCATAACCTCGAAAAAATCACGTTCATTACCATTTTCATTGTTAATATACGAATTGTTCCCACAGAGGAATATTCCGTGGGGACGGCCTTCCATTTTAGACCGAGAGCAGCGCACCGACAGACGATCCATGATCATCCATCACTCAATAACGAAACCAATATTCCATGGACACCTGTTGCGGCATACTCTCTCCATCATCCATATTCAAATGCCATTCCCCTCCAACATTTCCAGCCGATCACTCCTCCTCCCTGAAATCGTTAATCCTCGACAGGAGGAACATCCTCTCCAAGTATTCCGCGTACCTCCGAAGATTGATCGAGAAGAGGGATACACTGTCATCATCAGTACTCCGGTCACTTATCATACTTATGATACTGCTTTCTCCATCATCCCAAAAGCTTCCCTCATCCACTGATATGCTTTCATCCGACATGTTGTCCCTCTGCAGGTTGTTGGACATTGTTGATATTCTCTCCTTAAGCCTGTTCTGTATTTCAAGAAAATAAATTCTTAAGGAATATTCACATTGGGAGAGAACTTGTCATTTTACATAGAGGGTGGTTAATAATCAGAGGGTCACTGATCAGCCATCACACACAAACTAAACCAACACTTCATGACATACATATATGACACCATCTCTAACTCCCCTTCCCCCACAAAACGCTTTCCCTCATTTTTCAGTGATAAACAATCACCCTCAATACGTTTGTTCTCATTAAGAATAATAATTTCTCTCAAACTAACCCTAAGGAGCAATCATCGGGAAATGCATTTGGGGGTGATAGAATTATGAGCGTAAGGGTCTAACTATCCCACTCTCATTACTTGAAGAACTGTTCTCCTTCCCCACTCAACATCTCTCGCATAACACGTAACCACGCTCCCCTCCAGAGATAATCTCAACAAGAGTCATTTTCACTAATCATCGGGTTCACAAACAACTCCCCTGCGAGACCTTTTCTCGATGGTCAGCCTTCCTAGGGAAAGGGTGTGAAGAATTTTTTGAATAGTGCCCCACGGTTTTTTAGTGAATCCCTCCCCGAAATAAGATCACAACGAGAAATACAAAAGCGACAACTATGAGGGTAAAGCGAAAAAGTTCCACCATGGGTGAACCACCAGCGGGGCATAGGGTTGTAATTCCTTGTTGGGGTTTCTTAGAAAAAAAATAGGAAGCAGAAGATGAGATCTGGAGAGGAATATTGGTAGATGAGTAGCCAGCATGGATGCTAACACTTTTAGGAAATGAAGATGGGATGATGGTGGGCATGGTGATCGTTTTATTTCACCACTCACTTATTTTCCCTCCAGAGGACAGGCGCCATTATCATTGTTTTTTCCCTTGATAACCCTTCCCGAAAATAAAATATAAAGAGGGAATGCATTTCTAACTGTATACTCATTTTACACCAGCATGTGTTTGCGAAAAAAAATTGATCATGAAAATAAAATTTACATGTTTTAGAAACCAGGCCATGGTCGGGAAGAAATTGGAATATGAACGAGATACCCCACGGTGGAATAAGGGACCTGGATGAACGAGGGTGTAGGGTTTAACTATCCCCCTCCCCTCCCATAACTTTGAGAACTGATCTCTCTATCCCCCCTACTTCTACCCTCTAGCTCCTTTTCTACTTTCCTAAATGAAAGATGGGAAAAAAGGAGAATGATAGGTAGTGGAGTATCTTCCTCATTGGGGGTGCAGAAGTGGATTTTTTAATGGGTGTCTTTAGATCAATAGGAGGGCACTTAGAAACCATGGACATGAGGGGGTTATGAATGCTCCGCTTGCTTCCTCTACTGTGGCCAGTGGGGAGGAGATATTTTCGCTGTTGTCTTGTTCGGCCTCTTCGACGGTAGGTGGTGCGGATTTTAAGGCGGAGGCACGTATTCCTTGTCGTGGTTGGTATTTGTGTTTGTTTTGCGCTTTTTGGTGATTTTCATTCTCTTCGTTCTTGGGTTTTTCATCCTCGTGTTTATTTTGTCCTTGTGTTTGGTCATCTTGTCGTACAGCGTTTAGCAATTCTGTCCACCAGGGCATGTGTTTCGCGGCGTCTGTACTGTTATAGTACATGGCGCATACTTTCCCGTTTCCGCCGCACGGGTATTCGCTTTTCTCACCTTCCCCTACTTGGAATCTCTCTTTGTACTTGTCACCAGGCTTTTTTTCCAGTTTCGCCAAAAAATCCTCCAGTGCATCCTTCAAATTGTTTCCATTTGCATCGCTTTCCAAACAGGGCTGTGTGATACTGTCCCACGTTGCTTTTATTGTCTCTTTTACTTTTTCTCCCGTTCCACTGCTATTCCACCCTTCATCGTCTTGAACGCCTCCCAAGGCACTCTTCTCCTTGCCGCAAAGCTTCTTCTTGCCATGGCTGCTATCACCAAATGGCCATCCATTATTTCCGGGTGTGCACAGACAAACTAAGTCGTGAGGAGCGGAGTGTCCGGGCCAACGCGGTTGCTGGTTATCCCTGGAATTACCAGTAGGAGGCTGGCCACACACATTGGCGCGACTTCTTCCCTTTTCATCATTGTAATCCTCTGGCAAGGTCACTTTTAATGCATCCAGACTCCCTCCGCTCTTGTTTCCAAAAATGGTTATATTTAAAGCCGCTCTCAGTGCGTCACTTCCTCTTTCGGTCTGAAGGAACCCTACTGCAGCTTTCAACACTTTGCAAAGCCGATCGTGCTCATCTCCATTATGATTTTTCTCGTTCCCATAAACACCCATCATCACCATAACCTCCATGCACACAACCATCCAAATCTTCATCATCATCATCATCCTACCCTACTTCACTATCGCAAGAGCAAAACAATCTTCAAAAAGAAAGAAGAATTACAATCCACGTATGTCCAAGACACCACCATACAAAAATAAAGCTCCGCAACGAAAAACAAATACTCTCACCCAAATTCACCACCACGAGAAACGCCACTTCACATAGATCCATATTCTCAAACAACACATAAAATGGTTTTCAGAAAAATTTATTCTGATGGGACAATTTGTCATCTGGGAGAGAGACTTTTTCCATAACAGAGGATCACTGAACATCCATTCCTCATTGATGAGAACCACACCCCATGGACACTTTATTCAGTTATACTGTCATAAGTATTTACCATCTAATGCCATCCCCACCAAATTTTCGTCGTTCCTCACTCCTCCTCCCTGAAATCGTTAATCCTCGACAGTGGGAACAGCCTTTCCAAGATATCCGCGTACTTCCTTAGATTGATCGAGAAGAGGGATACACTGTCATCGTCAGTATCCTCACTTATGACACTTTGACCATCCCCCCAGAAGCTCTCCTCCTCGGCTGAAAAACTGTCATCCGACATGTTGTCCCTTTGAAGGTTGTTGGACATAGCTGATTATTCTTTCTTTAACACTGTTTCTTCTTTCTTAAGAAAATGAACTGGGAAAGGAATATTCATGGGGGAGAGTGATACATTTCTATAAGAGAAGGCGGTACAACAATAGAGTATCACTGAACACTCATCTCTCATAACAAAATAAATTCCCATGACATACATATATGGCACCCCCTCCCACTCCCCTTCCCCCCCAACACATTTTCCCTCATTTTTCAGTGATCAATGATCACCTTCAATAAGTTCATTCTCATTAAGAATAATAATTTATCTCAAACTAACCCTAAGGAGCAATCATCGGGAAATGCATTTGGGGGGGAAGGGATAATAACCGTGATAGATTAACGAGCGATAGGGTCTAACTATCCCCCACTCATTACTTGAAGAATTGTTCTCCCCCTCCACTCAACTCCCCTCGCGCAACACGTAACCCCGCTCTCCTCCAGAGATAATCACAAAAAGAGTCATTTTCAAAAATCATCGGGATTCACAAAAATAACCCCCTGTGAAATCCTTTCCTCGATGGCCCGCATTCCAAGAAATGGGGTGAAGAATTTTTTGAATCACGTCCCCCAATGTTTTAATGAATCCCTCCCCGACATAAGATCACCACGGGAAATACAAAAGCCACAACTATCAGGGCAAAGCGAAAACGTTCCACATTCCACCATGGGTGAACCACCAGTGCGGCATCACTTGTAACTCCTTGTTGGGGTTTCTAGGAAAAATACAGTGAGCAGAGAATGAAATCTGGAGAGGAAGATTGGTAGATGAATAGCCAGCATGGATGCTAACTGCTTTATGAAATGAAGATGGGATGGTGGTGGGCACGGGTGATCGTTTTATCTCACACGCTTGTTATCCCTCTCAATGGACAGGCGCCATTCTCATTGTTTTTTCGCTTGATTACCCTTCCCGAAAATAAAATATAAAGAGAGAATGCATTTCTAGCTGTATTCTAATTTTATACCAGCATGTGTTTCCGAAAAAAAACTTGATCATGAAAATAAAATTTATATGTTTTACAACACAGGCCATGCTCGGGGAGAAAGTGGAATGTGAACGAGGCAGCCTACAGTGGGATACGGCGTCATGAGCGAGAGGGTCTAACAAGCGTAAGGGTCTAACAAGCGAAAGGGTCTAACAAGCGTAAGGGTCCAACAAGCGTAAGGGTCTAACAAGCGTAAGGGTCCAACAAGTGTAAGGGTCCAACAAGCGTAAGGGTCTAACAAGCGTAAGGGTCTGCCTGTCCAGTGGGGGTGGGGGGGGTTAGGGTTAGGGTTGAAGCATCTGGTGAAATATACTTCAGCTGAAAAGCAAGAGGGACTGACTATCCCCCTCTCATTACTTGATGAACTGTTCTCTCCCTCCCCTCACCCACTCTCCCTCCCCTCACACTCCTCTCGCATAACACATAACCACGCTCTAATCCCGAGATAATCTCAAAAAGAGTCATTTTCACCAATCATCGGGATTCACAAAAAAAAATTCCCTGTGAGACCTTCCTCTCGATGGCCTGCCATTGTAGGGAAAGGGGTGAAGAATTTTTTGTATCGGGTCCCACTGTTTTAGTGAATCCCTACTCGAAATAAGATCACCACGAGGAATAGAAACGCCATGAGATTGAGGGCAAAGCGAAAAAGTTCCACATTCCACCATGGGTGAACCACCAGTGCGGCATCACTTGTAATTCCTTGTTGGGGTTTCTAGGAAGAAGAAGAGTGGGAAGAAAATAAAATCGAGAAACAAATATTGGCAGATGAATAGCCAGCATGGATGCTAACACTTTTATGAAATGAGGATGGGATGGTGGTTGTTTTGTCTGTACCACTTATTCTCCTCTCAGAGGACACATGACCATTGCCCTCGTTTTTATCTCCTTGATAACCCTTCCCGAAAATAAAATATAAAGAGAGAATGTATTTCTAAACATCTACTCATTTTACACCAGCACGTTTGTTTGGAAAGAACATGATCATGGAAATGAAATTTGCAAGTTTTATAACCCACGCCATTATAGTGGAGAAAGTGGAATAGGAACGAGATAGCTCATGGTAGAATACGGGACCTGGATGAGCGAAGCTGTTGTTCCCACCCAAACGACTCCCTGGTAGGGTTGGTACTGAGGTTCAGGTGGTGGCCGCCGACACCGACGCCAGTTCTCCTCGTCGATGGCTTCCAGGGGCGTTTCATCCATGTCGATGTAGATTTTTCACGAATCCCAGTGCCACTGCTTCCAAGTCTGAATGGGCCCAAAATGTCGTACAAGCGGTGTGGCCCATTTTCTAAATTTCCACAACAGATAGGGAAGGTATTGCCACAAGCTGTCACATACATTCGCTTCGGGTATGCAGTGTCGAGGGTTTCTTAGAAAGTCACCCAGGGTGAAACGAAGGAGGTCTATCGTGAGGCCGGCTAACACGGGTCTCAGAAACCAGTACAAATTGACTCTATCCGGGGATGTGACACCTTCCAACAATACATCGGCGACATCTCGTTCCATGCTCCAGGGAATGGTCCTTGGAGAGGTGATGGTATACAATGACATGTGAATCTTTGATAAGCTTTCCCTAAAGGGAGAGGGGAATAAGTGATGATAAACAAGAAAGCAATGAGTGCACATTTTTCTTATGGTTTATAAATTCTGTTGCATGATGTGGGTTGTGTATTTTATTGGAGTGTTATTGTTTTTCTCTTATTTTCCTTATTGTAAGAGCAGCGCCCATGCCAGGAGGCTGTGACACTGGCTCCGCGTGGTACGGTCTGTGTTCTCGTTTTCATCTGGGTTTGGATGTTGTGCCAGTGGGGAATCATCGGTGTTCTCCTCTTCTAGTTGTGTATTTGCCTTGACCTTCTCATACAACTCTCGGGCGCGATTGAGGAGTGTGGTGAGCTGATGCTGCCATGAGGCTGTTTTGTTGTTGAGTTTGTCCATTGTTTCGAGTGCAGTTTTGAGTTTCTTTAGCCACTCAATATTTTCTTCTTGTTGTTGCTCGCCATAGAAGACGCAGCTTCCGCTGCCTGCGTCCCTGCTGCTAACTCCCTTTCCGTTACAGTTATAGTCGGTCCCGTCTTTTTCACTCACAGCAGTTCCAAGCATACCGGGGGTTCGAAGTGTATCTGAGTTCTTGAGTTTCACGTTCCCCCCAGCCACCAAGTTAGCGAGAAACTCATGGTAAAGAGAATATCCGGCTTGTGTTGATGTTATTCCTCCTGGGGCAAACTTTTCGCACCCTTTTTTAATTTCTTCCCACACATTATCTGGGGAGACAAGTTGTGTTCCCCAACCCAATCCATAGCCACTGCCAACACTCACTCCGCATGCCTTCTCGACCCCATCGTAATCTTCTGTATGTTGCGAGCAAAGGCAGAAAAAATCTACAACGAGGTTCTTACCTGCACTCTCTCCTTTTTTTCCTTTGCCCCCACAGGCAGTTATACGATTCTGCTTCACCTCCAACGCTTCGTGTGATAGATCCTCTTTTCCATTCTTACCAAAGATAACCTGGTTGAACGTATTCTTCACTTTTCCCGCTTCTCCTTCTGGATTCACCTTTTTAATTTCATCCAAAAGTTTGTGTGCATCTCGACTGACACCAACGAGCTGTGTTTGAGCGGACTTTGTCTCTTCGCTTTGGGTGTTGACTTTTTCTTTCCCGTTGGCCGCAGCATTGAGCGCATCAATGTCATCGACAATTTTCTGATACTCCTTCGTGTCTTCGGGCTTGATCGGGGGATTTTGGGCCACGTTGTAGATACGGCAGAGAAGCTTAAAGGGTTCTCGATTGTCATTTTGTCTCAGAAGCACACGGTTGTCCACTTGTGATCTCCCTTTTTGTGCCATGCTCCACATGAACACAAAACACACTACCATCCAAACCTTCATCGTCAGTATAACCACTTTATAATCTTTAGGGGCCTTAATATTTTTCTTAAAGAAGTATAATTTGAGGAAAACAATAATTTTTCTTACTGTGTAAGGAAGGAAAGCGTACAAACGATGTGGGACGCTTCACAACGCCACCCGAACTCAAGTCCCTTACCAATATTTTCACAAGAACCATTAGAATAGGGTGAGCAAGATAACAAAAGGGTTGACAGGGTTTTTTGCGTTAAAGGCACTATTGGGTGGAATCCATCCTTTCACTTTCTGGTATCGCGCAAGTAATGCTCTCTTCTCTTTCAAATCGGCA
The DNA here is from genome assembly GCA_002287245.1 of Trypanosoma congolense. Lineage (NCBI taxonomy): Eukaryota > Euglenozoa > Kinetoplastea > Trypanosomatida > Trypanosomatidae > Trypanosoma > Trypanosoma congolense. Next base: position 48,736 of record NHOR01000082.1, on the reverse strand, counting down.
GCGACCTTGGCAACATTGGCAAAGCAAGTTAGCGGTGGCTCATCGGTGGTTGTTGGCTCCGTGGCATTTGGCTCTGTATTATTCCCAGCGGATTCCGGGCCTCCCATACATGATTGAATTTTCTGTTCGATGCTTTCTACTTTTTCTTTGATTTTTTCCTGTACCGCTTTGAAAGCCTTGAAAGCGTCCGAGGCGTTCTTCAGGTGCACAACTTGTTTGGCAGGATCTGCTGTCCAAAGCGCATGTTTCCCTTCTTTTGTGTTGTTTGCGATTTCTCCAGCACTGAAGTTTTCTCTGTTGAACACCCCGTCGAATGCCTTCCCGATTGTCAAGATGCCGCCACCCCACCAAAGGGAACTTTCCAGGTTGGTGCTTTTTAAGATTCCATCCGGTGTCCCTTTGGTGAAGTTGCAACCGGAACTGCTCCCACCATCAAAGCTGTCCTTCACGCTCTGGTGCTTGACGCCCTCGATGTCGGCAGCCAGGTCCGGTTCCTTACCACCGGTGCGCTCACCAATATCAACCAAGCTTTCTTCACGGAAATCGGTTCCGCTAAAGCAGTCTTTCAATTCTCCAGAGGTGGCTGCTTTACTATCTCCCAGGCAGTAGTTGTTGTCGCCTCCTTGGGCATTAGCAAACACAGTAATGAACTCCTCGAGACGCCCCGCAGAATTGGCAGCGAAGGCGGCAGCTTTGGAAGCTTCCATTTCCAATTTCTCCACCTCCGCTCGGGCTCTGTCTATTTCCTTTCTGACCTGTCGAAATAGGAGGCCGGTAATCTTGCACGCATCCGAGCCAATTCCTTTGGATTTGGACTGCATGAATTTCGTCTGCCACTCGAGCAACTTCATTTCAAGGTGGGTAATTTTTGCTGCTCCGTCCTTTACCTGTTGTGTGGCCCAGGGTGTGACATCCTTTAAGGTTTTGCTGAGTGTGCAGATAGCCGCGCCAGCCTTGGTGGGGATGGCTTTTTGACTGTTGCCCCATACTGCCTTCGGAAATAACGTTAACACAGAAGAAGCGAAAAGCCACAACCACTTGGAACGCACTGCCATAACCATCACAATAAACCTTTATTTAGTTGGTTTACTGCTCCTGAAGTTTTCATATTGAAATAGGAAAAGGATGGAGAGAAATTATATAGTTGCATTCCATACGACATGACACAAGTAATGCCACAATGTTGAAGGTTGTATTTTCAGTTTGAATGATGGTTATAGTAAAAAAGCAATGAGATAACAGACATTAACGACGCTTTGGTGGAGTATCAGGGCGCTTCCTGAGGGCAGTGGCCCCTTCTCTTTATGATAGCGTGACAAAAGGGCGTCCGCTGCCTGCAACTCCGCATTGAGCTTTACGGCATTTTTGAAGCATGATTGAGTGTGCCACTCCTCCGTGGTCTCGTTGGAGAGACAGGGTTCAATCTGCTTTTCAATGCTTTCAATTTCAGCTAATTTTTTAGATATTCTCGCTGCAGCATCTTTAAAGGCTTGGAAAGCGGCGAGTGTTTTCTGGAGATGCGGGATTTTCTCGGAAGGTTTTTCTGTCCAGAAGGCCTTGGTGTCGTTGTCGCTTTCTTTGGATGCATTTGCGATTTCACCATGTTTGAATTTGCTTCGTTCCATCTCGCCATTGAAACTTTTACCAAGTGTCAAAATTCCGCCACCCCACCAAATCGGACCGGTGAGGTTGACTCCGAGAATTCCCCCACTGGCCCCTTTTATCAAGTTGCAGTTGGCGTTGCTGTCTAATGCGTATCTATACCAGTGTTCGCCTAGGGCACTGTGTGTAATATTTTCGACTACGGAAGCCAAATTCGGCTCATCTCCATCCGCCGTGCTTTGTGGAATTTTAGCTAAATTGGCTTCGCCCATTTCGAATCTTGAACCGGTCGGAAAGCAGTCATGTAAATCTGTCCTAGTAGCTGGGCGACCCTTATACCCGAAGCAAAAACTAGCTTTATTGTAAAAGGTTTCCTCACTTCCCTTCGCATTCGCAAACACCGTGATGAATTCATCCAAACGCCCAGCAGACCTGGCGGCAATAGCTCCTGCGCGCATGGATTTTGCGTGGAGTTCTGAAAGTTCTTCGTCAACAGTTCCCAAAGCAGTCATAATTTTTTCCAAAATGCTTTCGTTCACCTCGCACTCCGAAGACTCGTGAAAGTGCAACTGCCAATCGAGAAACTTGGATGCGTATTTGTCACGTGTCTTCCTTAATTCTGTCAGTTTTTGCGCCGTCCATGGTGAAACGTCTTTTAATTTCCGGCTGAGACTGCATATGGCGCCAGCTGCCTCCGTGGGGATGGCCTTGGGAAAATACGAACACACACATGGTACCGGTAACGATGCCATAAACATACCCGCCATCAACCACCACACGGAACCAGCATCCGCCATCATCTTGTGTCGCTATCAATTTATCCCTCACTACCTCGCTTTAAAAACAAAAAAAACAATCTTAAAAAAGTACGCACCAATTAATTCCCATGAAACAGAAACAAGCTACCATATACAAACAACATTAAGCAGACAAAAATCAACACTCCCATAAAATTATACCAAACCACATTTCCACAAAACCAATTTCTCACCATAACCTCGAAAAAATCACGTTCATTACCATTTTCATTGTTAATATACGAATTGTTCCCACAGAGGAATATTCCGTGGGGACGGCCTTCCATTTTAGACCGAGAGCAGCGCACCGACAGACGATCCATGATCATCCATCACTCAATAACGAAACCAATATTCCATGGACACCTGTTGCGGCATACTCTCTCCATCATCCATATTCAAATGCCATTCCCCTCCAACATTTCCAGCCGATCACTCCTCCTCCCTGAAATCGTTAATCCTCGACAGGAGGAACATCCTCTCCAAGTATTCCGCGTACCTCCGAAGATTGATCGAGAAGAGGGATACACTGTCATCATCAGTACTCCGGTCACTTATCATACTTATGATACTGCTTTCTCCATCATCCCAAAAGCTTCCCTCATCCACTGATATGCTTTCATCCGACATGTTGTCCCTCTGCAGGTTGTTGGACATTGTTGATATTCTCTCCTTAAGCCTGTTCTGTATTTCAAGAAAATAAATTCTTAAGGAATATTCACATTGGGAGAGAACTTGTCATTTTACATAGAGGGTGGTTAATAATCAGAGGGTCACTGATCAGCCATCACACACAAACTAAACCAACACTTCATGACATACATATATGACACCATCTCTAACTCCCCTTCCCCCCACAAAACGCTTTCCCTCATTTTTCAGTGATAAACAATCACCCTCAATACGTTTGTTCTCATTAAGAATAATAATTTCTCTCAAACTAACCCTAAGGAGCAATCATCGGGAAATGCATTTGGGGGTGATAGAATTATGAGCGTAAGGGTCTAACTATCCCACTCTCATTACTTGAAGAACTGTTCTCCTTCCCCACTCAACATCTCTCGCATAACACGTAACCACGCTCCCCTCCAGAGATAATCTCAACAAGAGTCATTTTCACAAAACATCGGGATTCCCAAAAAGTATCTCCCCTGTGAGACCTTTTTCTCGATGGCCCGCCTTCCTAGGGAGGGTGTGAAGACTTTTTTGTATCGCGTCCCACGGTGTTTTAGTAAATCCCTCCCCGAAATAAAATCACCACGAGAAATGCAAACGCGACAACTATGAGGGCAACGCGAAAAAGTTCCAGATTCCACCGTGGGTGAACCACCAGCGGGGCATCACTTCCACTTCCTTTTTACGGTTTCTAGGAAAAAGAAAAATAGTTAGAAGAAAATGAAATTGAGAGAGGAATATTGGTAGATGAATAGTCAGCGTGGATGCTAACCGTTTTAGGAAATGAAGATGGGATGGTGGTGGACACGGGTGGTCGTTTTGTATCCCAGTTATTCTCCCCCAGAGGACACGCACCATTATCGTTGTTTATCTCTTTGATAAAACTTCCCGAAAATAAAATATAAAGAGAGAATGTACTTCTAACTGTATAGTAATTTTACACCAACATGTTTTTTGAAAAAAATTGTTCATGGAAATAAAATTTACATGTCTTATAAATATGGCCATGGTCGGGGAGAAATTGGAATCTGAAGGAGATACCCTATGGGGGAATACGGGATTATGAGCGAGAGGGTCCAACAAGCGAAAGAGTCCAACAAGCGTAAGGGTCCAACGTAAGGTCTAACAAGCGTGAGGGTCTAACAAGCGTAAGGGTCTAACAAGCGTGAGGGTCTTCCTGTCGAGTGGGGGTGGGGGGTTAGGGTTAGGGTTTGAGCATCGGGTGAAATATACATCAGCTGGAAAGCGTAAGTGTCGAACAAGCATAAGGGTCCAACAAACGTAAGGCTCTTCCTGTCGAGTGGCGGTGGGGGTTAGGGTTAGGGTTAGGGTTGAAGCATCTGGTGAAATATACATCAGCTGGAAAGCGAGAGTTTCCAACAAGCGTGAGGGTCTAACAAGCGTAAGGGTCTAACAAGCGTGAGGGTCCAACAAGCGTAAGGGTCCAACAAGCGAAAGGGTCCAACAAGCGTAAGGGACCAACAAGCGTAAGGGTCCAACAAGCGTAAGGGTCTAACAAGCGTAAGGGTCTAACAAGCGTAAGGGTCTGCCTGTCCAGTGGGGGTGGGGGGGTTAGGGTTAGGGTTTGAGCATCGGGTGAAATATACATCAGCTGGAAAGCGTGATGGTCTAACTATCCCCCTCCCCTCCCTCACTGTACCATACTCCTCCTCAAATCAACTCCCCTCGGATAACACGTAACCACGCTCTCTTCCATTGATAATTTCAACAAGAGTCATTTTCAAAAATCATCGGGACTCCCAAAAAGTATCTCCCCTGTGAGACCTTTTTCTCGATGGCCTGCCTTCCTAGAAAAAGGGTGTGATGAATTTTTTGTATTTTGTCCCACACTGTTTTAGTGAACCCTCCCCGAAATAGGATCACGACGAGAAATTCAAAAGCGACAACTATGAGGGCAAAGCGAAAAAGTTCCATATTCCACCATGGGTGAACCACCAGCGGGGCATAACTTCCACTTCCTTGTTGGGGTTTTTAGAAAAAGAAAAAAGTGAGAAGGAAAAGTAAATCGAAAAACAAAGATTGGTAGATGAATAGTCAGCATGGATGCTAACCGTTATAGGAAATGAAGATGGGATGATGGTGGGCACGGGTGATCGTTTGATTTTCCCTCCCAGAGAACACGCGCCATTATCATTGTTTTTTCCCTTGATTACCCTTCCCGAAAATAAAATATAAAGAGAGAATGTATTTCTAGTTGTATACTAATTTTATGCCAGCAAATTCGTTTGGAAACAACTTGCTCATGGAAATAAAATTGACATGTTATATAACCGACACAATTGTTGGGGGGAAACTGGAATCTGAACGAGATACCCCACGGTGGTATACGGGACCTGTATGAACGAAGCTGTCGTTCCCACCAAAACCACACCCTGGTAGGGTTGGTACTGAGGTATAGGTGGTGGCCTCCTGCACCTTCTCCAGATCTCCTCGTCGATGGCTTCCAGGGGCGTTTCTTCCATATTATAGTAAATTTTCCACGAATCCCAGTGCCACTTCTCCCATGTCTCAGTGGGCCCAAAATGTTTAACGAGTGGGGTGGCAGACATTCTGAATTTCCACAACAGGTAGGGAAGGTACTGCCATAAGCTGTCGCACACATTCGTTTCGGGTATGCAGTGTCGGGGGTTTCGTAAAAAATCTCCCAGGGTGAAACAAACGAGATCTATCGTGAGGCCGGCTAACACGAGTCTCAGAAACCAGTACAAATTAATCCGGTCCGTGGATGTGACACCTTGTAAGAGTACATCGGCAACATCCCGTTTCATGCTCCAGGGGATGGTCCTTGGGGAGGTTATGGTATACAATGACATGTGAATCTGGATTAGCGCTTTCTAGAATGAGAGAGGGGAATGAGTGGTGATAAGGAAGACAGCAAGGAGTAGGCAAGTTTTTCTTATGGTTTAGAAATTCTGTTGCATGATGGGGGTTGCTTATTTTATTGGAGTGTTATTGATTTTCTCTAATTTGTCTTATTGTAAGAGTAGCGCCCATGCCAGGAGGCTGTGACGCTGGCTCCGGGTGGTACTGTCGGCATTCTCGTTTTCGTCTGGGTTTGGATGTTGTGCCAGTGGAGAATCATCCGTGTCCTCATGTTCTAGTTGTGAATCTGCCTTGACCTTTCCATGTAGTACTTGAGCTTGCTGTTGGAGTGTGGTGAGCTTGCTTTTCCATGAGGCTGTTTTGTTGTTGAGTTTGTCTATTGTTTCGAGGCCTTCTTTGAGTTTCTTTAGCCACTCATTATTCTCTACCCAGTTTTGGTCGCCGTAGAAGACACAGCTTCCACTGCCAACGTTGTCTCTTCCGGTTTTGGGTGATCCCTGTCCATTGCAGTTAAACTGGTTTTTGTCTGTATCTGTCACAGCGGTTCCAAGCATACCACGTATTCGAAAATTATCTGAGTTATTGACTTTAACTTTCCCTCCTTTCTTAACGTTCGCCAGAAAATCATGGTAAAGAGAATTTCCGTCTTGTGTTGATGTCATACTCTGTGGGGCAACATTTTCGCACCCTTTTTTAATTTCTTCCCACGTAGCATCTGCGGAGACTAGTTTGGCTCCCCAACGTGAGTCTTTACCGTTGCCAACACTCACCCCACATACCTTGTGCACCCAATTATAATGTTCTTCAGGCTTTGCGCAAAGACAGAAAAAATCCACAATGAGATTTTTACCAGCACTCATTCCTTTTCCTTGTTTATTGCTTCCGCACGCCACTGGACGACTCTGCACTCCATTCAACGTTCCGTGGTATAGATTCCCTTCTTTTCCATTCTTACCAAAGATAACTTGGTTAAACGTACTCTTTGCTTTTTCTACTTCTCCCTCTGGATTGACCTTTTTAATCCCATCCAAAAGTTTTCGTGCTTCGTGAGTGATACCCATAAGTTGTGTTTGAGCGGACTTTGTCTCTTTGGTTTGGGTGTTGACTCTTTCTTTCCCGTTGGCTGCAACACTGAGCGCATCAATGTCATCGACCATTTTCTGATACTCTTTCGTGTTCACAGGCTTGATTGGAGGATTTTTAGCCACATGATAAATCCGACAGAGGAGTGAAAAGTGTTCAAGATTGTCGTTTTGACTCAGAAGTACCTGAGCATCGGCTTGTGATCCATATTCTCTTACCATGTTCAAGATGACCACAAAACACATCACCAGCAAAACTTTCATCCTCATTGTGACCACTTTTTAAACTTTAGCACTTTAATGCACTTTCTTTTAGTAATACTAAACTGGGGAAAACAATAATTTTCTGACTGTGAAACAAAGGCATGCATACGAGGTTCTATGCTTTACACAATCTCCCGAACTCAAGTCCCTTACCATTCGTTTTACAAGAACCATTAGAAAAGGGTGAGCAAGATACCAAAATGGTTGACAGGGATTTTTGTGTGGAAGGCACTACTGGGCGGGATCCATCCTTTGACCTTCTGGTATCGTGCCAGAAGTGCTCTCTTCTCTTTCAAGTCGGCGGCAATCTGGGCGACCTTGGCAAAGCATGTAGGACTGGTTGTCGGCTCCGTGGTGGCATTTGACTCAGTGATATTCTCACCGGGTTCCTGGCCAGTCAGGCAGCCTTCCATTTTATCTTCGATGCTTTTGACTTTTTCTTGGATTTTTTCCTGTACGTCTTTGAAGGCCTTGAAGGCGTCCGAGGCGTTCTTGAGGTGCACGATTTTTGTGGCGGGGTCTGCTGTCCAGAGTGCATTTTTCCCTTCTTTAGTGTCGTTTGCGATTTCTCCTGGACCGACATTTTCTCTGTTGAACACCCCTTGAAATCCTTTCCCGATTGTCAAGATGCCGCCACCCCACCAAAGGGAATTTTGCAGTTCCGTGTTCCCTAGGATTCCACCTTTGGTCCCTTTGATCAAGTTGCATCCTGCACTATTGCTGACGTCCGAGAAATGTGAACTCAGGCTCTGGTGTTTGATTCTATCGATTTCCGAATCCAGGTTGGGTTCTTGCACACTCGCACTTTCGCCGATATCAACCAAGCTTTCTTCATGGAAATCGGTACCGCTAAAGCAGTCTTTCAATTCTATAGGTGTGGCTGCTTTACCATTTCCCAAACAGAAGCCGTTTCCACTGTCATTTCTTGCATTCGCAAACACCGTAATGAACTCGTCTAAACGCCCCGCGGAATTGGCAGCAAAGGCAGCAGCTTTGGACGCTTCCCTCTCCAATTTCTCCACTTCTTTTCTGGCCTTGTCTATTTCCTTTCGGACCTGTCGAAACAGGAGGCCGGTAATCTTGCACGCCTCGGACCCGCCTCCTTTGGATTTAGACTGGATGAATTTGGACTGCCACTCGAGCAATTTCATTTCAAGGTGGGTAATCTTTGCGGCTCCGTCCTCTACCTGCTGGGTAGCCCAGGGCGTGACATCCTTTAAGGTTTTGCTTAAAGTGCATATGGACGCACCGGCTTTGGTAGGGATGGCTTTGGGACTGTTGTCCGTACCGAGTACCGGGGACCATGCCATGAAGACCCCGACAAGCCACAACCACTTGGAAGGCAACTCCATCGCCATCACCAGCAACATCTATTTAAATTGTTTACCACTCCTGAAGGTTTTATATTGAATTAGAAAGAAGGGAACTATAGATATATATATTTGCATTCCATACGAAATTGCACAAGTAATACCACAATATCGAAGGTTGTATTTTCATTTTGCAATATCTTTATAGTAAAAAAGCAAAGGAAAACCAGACAGTCACGACACTTTCGTGGAGTATCAAGGTGCTTCTTGAAGGAAGTGGACCTTTTTCTTTATGATAGCGTGACAAAAGGGCGTCCGCTGCCTGCAATTCCGAATTGAGCTTTACCGCGTTTTTGAAACAAGATTGGGTAGGACTCTCTTCCATGGTTTCGTTGGAAAGGCAGGGTTCAATTTGTTTTTCAATCTTTTCAATTTCGGATAACTTTCGTGTAATTTTGGCTGCAGCATCTTTGAAATCTTGAAAGGCAGAGAGGGTTTTTTGGAGATGCGGGATGGTGTGAGGAGAGGCCGTCCAAAGATCATTTTTACCACCGGTTGGATCGTTTGCGGTTTTACCGGAATTAAATGTATTTCTTTTTATTTCACCATCAAAATCTTTCCCGATTGTCAAAATTCCGCCACCCCACCAGAGTTTGTCGTGCAATGCAACGCCAAGGATTCCCTTTTCTGTGCCTTTGATTAGGTTGCAGTCAGCATTCATGTCAATGGCGTATCTATACCAGTGTCCAGTTATGGCACTGTGTGTAATATTTTCGATTACGGAGGCCAAATTCGGCTCCTCTCTGTCGGCCGTGCTTTGTGGAATTTTAGCTAAGTTGGCTTCGCCCATTTCAAATCTCGTACCTTTAGGAAAGCAGTCATGAAAATCTGACCTTGTGGCTGGACTACCCTTATACCCAAAGCAGTATCTAGCTTTCTCGAGAAATGTTTCTCCACCTCCGTGTGCATTCGCAAATACCGTGATGAATTCATCCAAGCGCCCTGCGGATCTGGCGGCGAGGGCCCCTGCGCGGATGGCTTTTGCTGGTAGTGTCTCAATTTCTTTGTTCACCCTTTCAAGAGCTGTCCCAACTTCCTCCAAGAGGCTTTCGTTTACTTCACACTGAGGAGACCCGTGAAAATTAAGTTTCCAGTGGAGGAATTTTGATGCGTACTCGTCACGGGCGTTTCGTATATCTGATAGCTTCCTTGTAGTCCAGGGCACGACGTCTTTCAAGTTGCGGCTGAGGCTACAAATCGCTCCACCTGCGTCCGCGGGGATGGCTTTGGGATGATAGGAACTACCCCCATACACCGGGGACGATGCCATAAACAACACCGTAATCCAACACACGGAATCTGCCTTCATCCTATTCAACCACCTTCACTATCCCCTTATCTTTGTCCCCCTCCTCCTTTATCAAAACAGGAAAAAACAATCTTTGAAAAGAAGGAACCACTTCTCACCTACAAAGCACCAGGACACCAACACGCACAAACAGAACTCGCACACAACAATCATCTTCCCCATCCAAATAAACACCACCAAAAATAGTCATTCATTGCGTATCTCATACTTACTCTCCAACATTGCATCACGAGAAGAAAAGAGGAGGAGAGAGCTCCACATTTTATAACTAGAGTGTTTCCATAACACAGGATCCTTGAACATTCATCACTCAATAACAAAACCAATTCCCATGGACAACTGCTAGGACATACTCTCTCCATCACTCCCATTCCAATGCCACTCCCCAATCAATCTTTATTGCCCCTCACTCCTCACCCCTGAAGTCGTTAATCCTCGACAGGGGGAACATCCTTTCCAAGATATCCGCATACTTCCGAAGATTGATCGAGAAGAGGGATACAGTGTCATCATCAGTACTCCGGTCACTTATCATACTTATTATACTGCTCTCACCATCATCCCAAAAGCTTCCCTCATCCACTGACCAGCTTTCATCCGACATGTTGTCCCCTGAAATGCTTGCCGGCATGGTGAATATTCTCTCCTTCACCTTGTTGCTTATTTTTGAGGAAAATGAATGGAAGAGGAATATTCAATGGGAAGAGAAATGCACTTTTAGAAGAGAGGGTGGTACAATAATAGAGGATCACTGACCAGCCATGACCCATTACAAAATCGAATCCAGTTTCCATGGGAACATGGCACACACTCTCTAACACCCCTTCCCCTCAACACACTTCCCTCATTCATCAGTGATCAACGACCACCTTCAATAAGTTCATTCTCATAGAGAAACAATTTCTCTCAAACTAACCCTAAGGAGCAATCATCGGGAAATGCATTTTGGGGGGAAGGGAATTTTGAGAGAGAGGGACTAACTATCCCACTCTCATTACTTGAAGAACTGTTCTCTCCCTCCACTCAACTCCCTCGCAAAACACGTGACCACGCTCTCCTCCATTGATAATCACAAAAAGAGTCATTTTCACCAATCATCGGGGTTCCCAAAACTTCTCCCCTGGGATACCCTTTCCTCCATGGCCAGTCTTCCCAAGGAAAGGGTGTGAAGAATTTTTGTATCGTGTCACGGTGTTTCAGTGCATCCCTCCCCGATATAAGATCACCACGAGAAATGCAAAAGCGACAACTATGAGGGCAAAGCGAAAATGTTCCACATTCCTCCATGGGTGAACCACCTGCGGGGTATAACTTCCACTTACTTGTTGGACTATTTATGAAAGAAAAAATAGAGAGAAGGAAATAAAATGCAGAGAGGATGATTGGTAGATGAATAGCCAGCATGGATGCTAACCGTTTTAGGAAATGAAGATCAGATGGCAGTGGGCACGGGTGATCGTTTTATCTCCCCAACTTATTCTCCTCCATAAATGAACTACCATCGACAAACAAGTTCCCCTAACCCTCCCAGAAAAAATATAAAGAGGAATGTATTTCTAACTGTATACTGATTATACACCAGCATGTGTTTCCGAAAAAAAATGTTCATGAGAATGAAATTGACATGTTTTAAAACCCAGGCCATGATTGGGGAGAAATTGGAATAGGAACGAGGTACCCCATGGTGGAATACGGGACCTGGATGAATGAAGCAGCCCCTCCTACCCAAACGACACCCTGGTAGGGTTGGTACTGAGGTACAGGTGGCGGCCTCCTGCACCTTCTCCATATCTCCTCGTCGATGGCTTCCAGGGGCGTTTCATCCATGTCCATGTAAATTTTCCATGAATCCCAGTGCCACTTCGTCCATGTTTCAGTGGGCCCAAAATGTTTTACGAGTGGACGGGCAGACATTCTAAATTTCCACAACAGATAGGGAAGGTATTGCCACAAGCTGTCACACACATTCGCTTCGGGTATGCAGTGTCGGGGGTTTCTTACAAAATCTCTCAGTGTGAAACGAACGAGGTCTATCGTGATGCCGGCTAACACAGGTCTCAGGAACCAGTACAAGTTAATCCTGTCAGGGGATGTGACACCTTCCAAGAGTACATCGGCGACATCTCGTTCCATGCTCCAGGGACTTGTCCTTGTGGAGGTGATGGTATAGAATGACATAAAGAATCTGGATTACGGCTTTCCTAGAGGGAGAGAAGAGAAAGGGGTGGAGAAAAGAAGACATCACTGAGGTCACGTTTTTGTTATAGTTTAGGAATTCTGTTGCATCATGATGTAGTTGGTTATGTTATTGGAGTGTTATTGTTTTTCTCTAATTTCTCTTATTGTAAGAGCAGCGCCCATGCCAGGAGGCTGTGACGCTGGCTCCACGTGGCACTGTCGGCATTCTCGTTTTCGTCTGGGTTTGGATGTTGTGCTTCTGTGGGTTCTTGCGCGTTCTCCTCTTCTACTTGTGAATCTGCCTTCACCTTCTCGTACAACTCTCGTGCGCGATTGAGGAGGGTGGTGAGCTGATGTTGCCATGAGGCTGTTTCGGTGTTGAGTTTGTCGATGAGTTGGAGGCCGCTTTTGAATTTCTTCAGCCAGGCAATGTTTTCTTCCTGATTTTTCTCGCCATAGTAGACACAACTTCCGCTGCCAACTTTTTCTCTGCTGGCGCTAGTGGTGACTTCTTTTTTTCCGTTACAGTTAAATTTGCTGTGTCTGTTTTCACTTACAGCCGTTCCAAGCATTCCGTGTTGTTGAAAGCTTTCTGAGTTATTGACTTTAACTTTTCCCCCTGCTTTAACTTTCGCCAGAAAGTTATAGTAAAGAGAATATCCGTCCTGTGTTGATGTCACGCCCTGTGTGGCAGAAGCGTCGCACTCCTTTTTGAATTCTCTCCAGATGGGAGCTGTGGGGTACACGTCTCTTTCCCAACCCAGGCAGTCACCGGTTCCAACACTCACTCCACACACATTTCGGACACCTTCGTTATCCTCGGTATGTTGTGCACAAAGACAGAAAAAATCCACTACGAGGTTCTTGCCGGCACTCGCGCTTTTTAATTGTTTATTGCTTCCACAGGTCGCGATACGTTTCTCACTCTTCATGCCTCTCAACGCCCCATGGCAAAGATCATCCTCGTTTCCTCCCTCACCAAAGATCACTGCGTTGAACGTGTTTCTCGCCCTTTGCACTTCTCCCTCTGGATTCACTTTTTTAATTTCCCCCAATAGTTTGTGTGCCTCTCGACTGATACCAATAAGTTGTGTTTGAGCGGACTTTGTCTCTTCGCTTTGGGTGTTGGCTCTTTCTTTCCCATTGGCCGCAGCACTGAGCGCGTTTATATCATCAACAATTTTCTGATACTCCTTCGTGTCCACGTTCTTGATCGGGGGACTATGGGCCACATTGTAAATACGGCAGAGAAGCTTAAAGTATTCACTATTTTCGCCTTCATTAACAGAGACTTCGCCATTAGCCATCACTCTCCCCTCTCTCACCCAGCCCCCCATGACCACCAAACACATCATCAATAATTTCATCATCTTTTCCTTCTAAACCTTCTAAAACAAAAAATAGTAGAACAATTTATTCTTCTCCCATGACAGTTACAAACACAAAGCAAACATAATAAAACAAACAAATTCTTGGAGAACAGATATCTCTATAAAGAGGTACCAGGCTCCTGGAGGTGCGGCATGGGAAGGGGCCCCGGGTATCCAATCGGGTACGGCGCTTCCAGGAACCCACGGGTTTGCGGTGGCATGCGACAGACTGCCCATACCATCCCCTCCATGATATCCGGATCCGTCTCATCCAACTTGAGAAACTCCCGCCACACCTCCCATTCCCGTGGCCCCCAACCTTCCACCGATCCTGCATAATAGGTCAACTTCAACGCCAGCACACGGAATTGCCATAACAAGCGGGGGAACTCCTGCCATACTTTTTCTCTTCCCTCGGGGTCTCCCACGCATCGCCACGGGTTCCGGGCGAAATCGATCAAACTGTACCGAGAAGTGTACCGAGGCATCCATGGATAGGCGGGCTGCAGAAAAGGGTACAGGCTGATTTTCTTTGGGTCTCCAAGGTTTTTTAAGAGTACCTCCACCACATCTTTTTCCATGCTCCATTGGGTGTTATCTTGTTGGGCCATGCCTTCAGGGGATGGCGAGGAGGGTTTGCCAGACATCGTGACTTCTTCTGGTTGAGAGAGAAAGGGAATGGTTAGGGGAAATATTGTGGGAAAGATAGGATAGTGTAGAGCGGAGGCATGTTTGTATTTAAGCAGGAATTCATTTTGGGTTAAGTAGTTTTAGATCAAAATAGCGACACTGAGGAGCCATGAGGATGGCGGGATTATGGGTGTGCCGCTGGTTGTGTTGTATTTTCGGATTGCTTCGCGGAAGGTGTGTGTGCTGTTTTTCTCAGTGTTATGAGCGGTTGTCTGTGGAGAAGTTAAGGCTTCTGCGTGTGGTTCATCAGTTTTTTGCTGCTCCTGTTGCTGCTTCTCTTTTTGTGCTTCCTCATGTCTCTTTTGCTCTTGTATCTTCTCGTCTTCTATGAGGGCCTTTTCCAAGTCCACCCACCAGGTTTTGGTGTCTGTGGAATTTGGGTAGTACATCGCACATACTCCAAGTTTGGGAGACCCAGTGCATGCTTCGTATCCGATAAAGTCACCCTCCCCTAGTCGATACAGGTCTTTGTACCCAGCATCCCATGTTCGATTAAGATTGTCTATAAATGTCTCAAATGTTTTTTTCAAATCTCCCTTTTCCCCAATGCCTTGCAAGCACTGTTTGGTGACTACTCCCCACGTGGCTTCTAATTGTTCTTTTCCGTCGTTTTCAGTATCACCCCAACCTTTATCTCCGTCAGACTTCAAAGCAATTTTATCTTTCCCACACAGTGTTGTGCCTGAAGGGCTGCTGCTACTTACTGGCCACCCGCCTTTCCCCGCTGTGCACAAACAAAGCAGGTCATGTGGACCGGAGTGACCGGGCCATCGTGGCTGCCCTTTGTTGGTCAACTGGTGGTCGTCGTCAAATGGCTGCCCACACCAGAGGCCACGGTCGCCACCACGACTTTCCACATCGTAGTACTCCTTAGGCAACGCTCCTTTCAAAGCATCCAGACTTCCCCCGCTCTTGTTTCCAAAAATAGTTTGGTGTAGGGCTTCTTTCAACGCGTTACTTGCACTGTTGCTCCGGAGCCTAGCCACCGCCGCCTTCATCACATCGCAGAGGGCCTTATGCGCCTTGTGATTATGGTCCTTTGCATCACCATTGGCATTCAACCCCCAGGCCACAATCATCACCGTCCAAAATATCATCATTTCCGCTTATCTCTACCTCACTATCAAAACGGAAAAGCAATCTTTGAAACTAAGAAACAATTATCTTTCAAGATCAACCAAGGCACAACGAAACAGAAACAAACTTCAGCAACCAATGATCACCACTCCTATACAACTATCCCACATTATCCCACATTCCCTAAAAAAATCCCATAAAACAGAGAAAATCCAGTTCATTGTCAATGTCATTGTTAAATTACGAATAGCTTCCCGAGAAGAAACATCGGTAAAGCAATTTCCATTTTAGACCGAGAAACGTTCAACAAGAGGGGACTCATGATCACCCATCCATCAATCACGAAAACCATATTCCACGGACAACTGTTATGGCATACTCTCTCCAACAATCCAATTTGAATACCATTCCCCCTCAAATGTTTCTTGCCCCTCACTCCTCCTCCTCCCTGAAATCGTTAATCCTCGACAGTGGAAACAGCCTTTCCAAGATATCCGCGTACCTCTGAAGATTGATCGGGAAGAGGGACACACGGTCATCATCAGTACTCCGGTCACTTATCATACTTATTATACTGCTCTCCCCATCATCCCAAAAGCTTCCCTCATCCACTGATATGCTGTCCTCCGACACGTTATCCCTCTGAAGGTTGTTCGACATAGCTGATTATTCTCTCCTTAACACTGATTCCTTTTCTGAGAAAAATGAATTTTTGAGGAATATTCAATGGGGGAGACAAATGAACTATTATAAGAGAGGGTGGTTTACTATCAGAGGATCATTGACCAGCCATGACCCATAACAAAACAAATTCCCATGACATGGAAACATGGAACACACCCTCCCACTCCCCTTCCCCCCCCAACACACTTTCCCTCATTCCTCGGCGATCAATGACCACCTTCAATAAGTTCATTCTCATAGAGAAACAATTTCTCTCAAACTAACCCTAAGGAGCAATCATCGGGAAATGCATTTTGGGGGGAAGGGAATTTTGAGAGAGAGGGACTAACTATCCCACTCTCATTACTTGAAGAACTGTTCTCTCCCTCCCCTCACACACTCTCCTCCCCCACTCAACTCCTCTCGCATAACACGTGACCTCGCTCTCCTGCAGAGATAACCTCAGAAAAATTAATTTTCACAAAACATCGGGATTCCCAAACAACTCCCCTGGGAGACTCTTTTCTCGATGGCCTGCCATTGTAGGGAAAGGGGTGAAGAATTTTTTGTATCGGGTCCCACTGTTTTAGTGAATCCCTACTCGAAATAAGATCACCACGAGAAATACAAAAGCTAAAACTATGAGGGCAAAGCGACAAAGTTCCACATTCCACCATGGGTGAACCACCAGTGCGGCATAACTTTCACTTCCTTGTGGGGGTTTCTTGGAAGAAGAAAAAAAAGTGTGAAGAAAAGGTAATCCAGAGAGGAAGATTGGCAGATGAATAGACAGGATGGATGCTAACTCTTTTAGGAAATGAAGATGGGATGGTAGTGTGTATCTTGGTACTCTTTTTATCTCCACCACTTGTTATCCCTCCAAAGAACACGCGCCATTATCATCGTGTTTATCTATTTGATAACCCTTCCCGAAAATAAAATATAAAGAGGGCATGTATTTCTAGCTGTATACTCATTTTACACCAGCATGTTTTGAAACCAACTGGCTCATGAAAATAAAATTTGTAAGTTTTATAACCCAGGCCATGGTCGGGGGGAAATTGGAATAGGAACGAGATAGCCTACAGTAGGATACGGCATCATGAGCGATAGGGACCAACAAGCGAAAGGGTCCAACAAGCGTAAGGGTCTAACAAGCGTGAGGGTCCAACAAGCGTAAGGGTCCAACAAGCGAAAGGGTCCAACAAGCGTAAGGGACCAACAAGCGTAAGGGTCCAACAAGCGTAAGGGTCTAACAAGCGTAAGGGTCTAACAAGCGTAAGGGTCTGCCTGTCCAGTGGGGGTGGGGGGGTTAGGGTTAGGGTTTGAGCATCGGGTGAAATATACATCAGCTGGAAAGCGTGATGGTCTAACTATCCCCCTCCCCTCCCTCACTGTACCATACTCCTCCTCAAATCAACTCCCCTCGGATAACACGTAACCACGCTCTCTTCCATTGATAATTTCAACAAGAGTCATTTTCAAAAATCATCGGGATTCCCAAAAAGTATCTTCCCTCGGAGACCTTTTTCTCGATGGCCAGCCCTCCTAGGGAAAGGGGGTGAAGAATTTTTTGTATAGCGTCCCACGGTGTTTTAGTGAATCCCTCCCCGAAATAAGATCACCACGAGGAATAGAAACGCCATGAGATTGAGGGCAAAGCGAAAAAGTTCCACATTCCACCATGGGTGAACCACCAGTGCGGCATCACTTGTAATTCCTTGTTGGGGTTTCTAGGAAGAAGAAGAGTGGGAAGAAAATAAAATCGAGAAACAAATATTGGCAGATGAATAGCCAGCATGGATGCTAACACTTTTATGAAATGAGGATGGGATGGTGGTTGTTTTGTCTGTACCACTTATTCTCCTCTCAGAGGACACATGACCATTGCCCTCGTTTTTATCTCCTTGATAACCCTTCCCGAAAATAAAATATAAAGAGAGAATGTATTTCTAAACATCTACTCATTTTACACCAGCACGTTTGTTTGGAAAGAACATGATCATGGAAATGAAATTTGCAAGTTTTATAACCCACGCCATTATAGTGGAGAAAGTGGAATAGGAACGAGATAGCTCATGGTAGAATACGGGACCTGGATGAGCGAAGCTGTTGTTCCCACCCAAACGACTCCCTGGTAGGGTTGGTACTGAGGTTCAGGTGGTGGCCGCCGACACCGACGCCAGTTCTCCTCGTCGATGGCTTCCAGGGGCGTTTCATCCATGTCGATGTAGATTTTTCACGAATCCCAGTGCCACTGCTTCCAAGTCTGAATGGGCCCAAAATGTCGTACAAGCGGTGTGGCCCATTTTCTAAATTTCCACAACAGATAGGGAAGGTATTGCCACAAGCTGTCACATACATTCGCTTCGGGTATGCAGTGTCGAGGGTTTCTTAGAAAGTCACCCAGGGTGAAACGAAGGAGGTCTATCGTGAGGCCGGCTAACACGGGTCTCAGAAACCAGTACAAATTGACTCTATCCGGGGATGTGACACCTTCCAACAATACATCGGCGACATCTCGTTCCATGCTCCAGGGAATGGTCCTTGGAGAGGTGATGGTATACAATGACATGTGAATCTTTGATAAGCTTTCCCTAAAGGGAGAGGGGAATAAGTGATGATAAACAAGAAAGCAATGAGTGCACATTTTTCTTATGGTTTATAAATTCTGTTGCATGATGTGGGTTGTGTATTTTATTGGAGTGTTATTGTTTTTCTCTTATTTTCCTTATTGTAAGAGCAGCGCCCATGCCAGGAGGCTGTGACACTGGCTCCGCGTGGTACGGTCTGTGTTCTCGTTTTCATCTGGGTTTGGATGTTGTGCCAGTGGGGAATCATCGGTGTTCTCCTCTTCTAGTTGTGTATTTGCCTTGACCTTCTCATACAACTCTCGGGCGCGATTGAGGAGTGTGGTGAGCTGATGCTGCCATGAGGCTGTTTTGTTGTTGAGTTTGTCCATTGTTTCGAGTGCAGTTTTGAGTTTCTTTAGCCACTCAATATTTTCTTCTTGTTGTTGCTCGCCATAGAAGACGCAGCTTCCGCTGCCTGCGTCCCTGCTGCTAACTCCCTTTCCGTTACAGTTATAGTCGGTCCCGTCTTTTTCACTCAAAGCAGTTCCAAGCATACCGGGGGTTCGAAGTGTATCTGAGTTCTTGAGTTTCACGTTCCCCCCAGCCACCAAGTTAGCGAGAAACTCATGGTAAAGAGAATATCCGGCTTGTGTTGATGTTATTCCTCCTGGGGCAAACTTTTCGCACCCTTTTTTAATTTCTTCCCACACATTATCTGGGGAGACAAGTTGTGTTCCCCAACCCAATCCATAGCCACTGCCAACACTCACTCCGCATGCCTTCTCGACCCCATCGTAATCTTCTGTATGTTGCGAGCAAAGGCAGAAAAAATCTACAACGAGGTTCTTACCTGCACTCTCTCCTTTTTTTCCTTTGCCCCCACAGGCAGTTATACGATTCTGCTTCACCTCCAACGCTTCGTGTGATAGATCCTCTTTTCCATTCTTACCAAAGATAACCTGGTTGAACGTATTCTTCACTTTTCCCGCTTCTCCTTCTGGATTCACCTTTTTAATTTCATCCAAAAGTTTGTGTGCATCTCGACTGACACCAACGAGCTGTGTTTGAGCGGACTTTGTCTCTTCGCTTTGGGTGTTGACTTTTTCTTTCCCGTTGGCCGCAGCATTGAGCGCATCAATGTCATCGACAATTTTCTGATACTCCTTCGTGTCTTCGGGCTTGATCGGGGGATTTTGGGCCACGTTGTAGATACGGCAGAGAAGCTTAAAGGGTTCTCGATTGTCATTTTGTCTCAGAAGCACACGGTTGTCCACTTGTGATCTCCCTTTTTGTGCCATGCTCCACATGAACACAAAACACACTACCATCCAAACCTTCATCGTCAGTATAACCACTTTATAATCTTTAGGGGCCTTAATATTTTTCTTAAAGAAGTATAATTTGAGGAAAACAATAATTTTTCTTACTGTGTAAGGAAGGAAAGCGTACAAACGATGTGGGACGCTTCACAACGCCACCCGAACTCAATTCCCTTACCAATATTTTCACAAGAACCATTAGAATAGGGTGAGCAAGATAACAAAAGGGTTGACAGGGTTTTTTGCGTTAAAGGCACTATTGGGTGGAATCCATCCTTTCACTTTCTGGTATCGCGCAAGTAATGCTCTCTTCTCTTTCAAATCGGCAGCGACCTTGGCAACATTGGCAAAGCAAGTTAGCGGTGGCTCATCGGTGGTTGTTGGCTCCGTGGCATTTGGCTCTGTATTATTCCCAGCGGATTCCGGGCCTCCCATACATGATTGAATTTTCTGTTCGATGCTTTCTACTTTTTCTTTGATTTTTTCCTGTACCGCTTTGAAAGCCTTGAAAGCGTCCGAGGCGTTCTTCAGGTGCACAACTTGTTTGGCAGGATCTGCTGTCCAAAGCGCATGTTTCCCTTCTTTTGTGTTGTTTGCGATTTCTCCAGCACTGAAGTTTTCTCTGTTGAACACCCCGTCGAATGCCTTCCCGATTGTCAAGATGCCGCCACCCCACCAAAGGGAACTTTCCAGGTTGGTGCTTTTTAAGATTCCATCCGGTGTCCCTTTGGTGAAGTTGCAACCGGAACTGCTCCCACCATCAAAGCTGTCCTTCACGCTCTGGTGCTTGACGCCCTCGATGTCGGCAGCCAGGTCCGGTTCCTTACCACCGGTGCGCTCACCAATATCAACCAAGCTTTCTTCACGGAAATCGGTTCCGCTAAAGCAGTCTTTCAATTCTCCAGAGGTGGCTGCTTTACTATCTCCCAGGCAGTAGTTGTTGTCGCCTCCTTGGGCATTAGCAAACACAGTAATGAACTCCTCGAGACGCCCCGCAGAATTGGCAGCGAAGGCGGCAGCTTTGGAAGCTTCCATTTCCAATTTCTCCACCTCCGCTCGGGCTCTGTCTATTTCCTTTCTGACCTGTCGAAATAGGAGGCCGGTAATCTTGCACGCATCCGAGCCAATTCCTTTGGATTTGGACTGCATGAATTTCGTCTGCCACTCGAGCAACTTCATTTCAAGGTGGGTAATTTTTGCTGCTCCGTCCTTTACCTGTTGTGTGGCCCAGGGTGTGACATCCTTTAAGGTTTTGCTGAGTGTGCAGATAGCCGCGCCAGCCTTGGTGGGGATGGCTTTTTGACTGTTGCCCCATACTGCCTTCGGAAATAACGTTAACACAGAAGAAGCGAAAAGCCACAACCACTTGGAACGCACTGCCATAACCATCACAATAAACCTTTATTTAGTTGGTTTACTGCTCCTGAAGTTTTCATATTGAAATAGGAAAAGGATGGAGAGAAATTATATAGTTGCATTCCATACGACATGACACAAGTAATGCCACAATGTTGAAGGTTGTATTTTCAGTTTGAATGATGGTTATAGTAAAAAAGCAATGAGATAACAGACATTAACGACGCTTTGGTGGAGTATCAGGGCGCTTCCTGAGGGCAGTGGCCCCTTCTCTTTATGATAGCGTGACAAAAGGGCGTCCGCTGCCTGCAACTCCGCATTGAGCTTTACGGCATTTTTGAAGCATGATTGAGTGTGCCACTCCTCCGTGGTCTCGTTGGAGAGACAGGGTTCAATCTGCTTTTCAATGCTTTCAATTTCAGCTAATTTTTTAGATATTCTCGCTGCAGCATCTTTAAAGGCTTGGAAAGCGGCGAGTGTTTTCTGGAGATGCGGGATTTTCTCGGAAGGTTTTTCTGTCCAGAAGGCCTTGGTGTCGTTGTCGCTTTCTTTGGATGCATTTGCGATTTCACCATGTTTGAATTTGCTTCGTTCCATCTCGCCATTGAAACTTTTACCAAGTGTCAAAATTCCGCCACCCCACCAAATCGGACCGGTGAGGTTGACTCCGAGAATTCCCCCACTGGCCCCTTTTATCAAGTTGCAGTTGGCGTTGCTGTCTAATGCGTATCTATACCAGTGTTCGCCTAGGGCACTGTGTGTAATATTTTCGACTACGGAAGCCAAATTCGGCTCATCTCCATCCGCCGTGCTTTGTGGAATTTTAGCTAAATTGGCTTCGCCCATTTCGAATCTTGAACCGGTCGGAAAGCAGTCATGTAAATCTGTCCTAGTAGCTGGGCGACCCTTATACCCGAAGCAAAAACTAGCTTTATTGTAAAAGGTTTCCTCACTTCCCTTCGCATTCGCAAACACCGTGATGAATTCATCCAAACGCCCAGCAGACCTGGCGGCAATAGCTCCTGCGCGCATGGATTTTGCGTGGAGTTCTGAAAGTTCTTCGTCAACAGTTCCCAAAGCAGTCATAATTTTTTCCAAAATGCTTTCGTTCACCTCGCACTCCGAAGACTCGTGAAAGTGCAACTGCCAATCGAGAAACTTGGATGCGTATTTGTCACGTGTCTTCCTTAATTCTGTCAGTTTTTGCGCCGTCCATGGTGAAACGTCTTTTAATTTCCGGCTGAGACTGCATATGGCGCCAGCTGCCTCCGTGGGGATGGCCTTGGGAAAATACGAACACACACATGGTACCGGTAACGATGCCATAAACATACCCGCCATCAACCACCACACGGAACCAGCATCCGCCATCATCTTGTGTCGCTATCAATTTATCCCTCACTACCTCGCTTTAAAAACAAAAAAAACAATCTTAAAAAAGTACGCACCAATTAATTCCCATGAAACAGAAACAAGCTACCATATACAAACAACATTAAGCAGACAAAAATCAACACTCCCATAAAATTATACCAAACCACATTTCCACAAAACCAATTTCTCACCATAACCTCGAAAAAATCACGTTCATTACCATTTTCATTGTTAATATACGAATTGTTCCCACAGAGGAATATTCCGTGGGGACGGCCTTCCATTTTAGACCGAGAGCAGCGCACCGACAGACGATCCATGATCATCCATCACTCAATAACGAAACCAATATTCCATGGACACCTGTTGCGGCATACTCTCTCCATCATCCATATTCAAATGCCATTCCCCTCCAACATTTCCAGCCGATCACTCCTCCTCCCTGAAATCGTTAATCCTCGACAGGAGGAACATCCTCTCCAAGTATTCCGCGTACCTCCGAAGATTGATCGAGAAGAGGGATACACTGTCATCATCAGTACTCCGGTCACTTATCATACTTATTATACTGCTCTCCCCATCCCCCCAGAAGCTCTCCTCCACGGCTGACCAGCTGTCATCCGACATGTTGTCCCTCTGAAGGTTGTTCGACACGGTTGATTATTCTTTCTTTAACACTGTTTGCTGTTTTTATAAAAATCAACTGCTGAGGAATATTAATGGGGGGGAAATGACACTTTTAGAAGAGAGGGCAGTTTACTGTCAGAGGTTCACTGAACAATCACCACTCACTGATGAACAGTATTCCCATGACATTGAAAACATGGCACACTCTCCCACTCCCCTTCTCCCCCCCCCACATTTTCCCTCATTCCTCGGCGACCAATGATCACCTTCAATAAGTTCATTCTCATAGAGAAACAATTTCTCTCAAACTAACCCTAAGATGCAATCATCGGGAAATGCATTTGGGGGGAAGGAAATATGAGCGAGAGGGTCTAACTATCCCCCCTGACAAACATATTGAACCATTCTCCCCCTCCACCAAACTCCTCTCGCATAACACGTGACCCCGCTCTCCTCCCGAGATAACCCCAGAAAGAGTCATTTTCACACATCATCGGGATTCCCAAAATAACAACTCCCCTGTGAGACCTTTCTCGCGATGGCCCGCTTTCCATAGTGAAAGTGTGTGAAGAATTTTTTGTATCACGCCCCACTGTGTTTTAGTGAATCCCTCCACGAAATAAGATCACCGCGAGAAATAGAAACGCCATGAGTATCAGACCAAAAGCAAAAAAGTTCCACATTCCACCATGAGTGAACCACCAGCGCGGCATCACTTCCACTTCCTTGTTGGGGTTACTTAACAAAAAGAAAAGTGAGAAGGAAATGAAATCGAGAGAGAAAGATTGGTAGATGAATAGACAGGATGGATGCTAACTCTTTTAGGAAATGAAGATGGGATGGTGGTGAGAACGTGTGGTTGTTTCATCTCACTCACTTATTCTACTCTCAAAGGACACGCGCTATTATCATTGTTTTTTCCCTTGATAACCCTTCCCGAAAATAAAATATAAAGGGAGAATGTATTTCTAACTGTATTCTAATTTTACACCAGCATGTGTTTCCGGAAAAAAATGATCATGAGAATGAAATCTACATGTTTTATAACCCAGGGAATTGTTGGGGGGAAATTGGAATATGAACGAGATACCCCATGGTGGAATACGGGATCTGTATGAAAGAAGCTGTTGTTCCGACCAAAACGACACCCTGGTAGGGTTGGTATTGAGGTACAGGTGGCGGCCTCCGACATCGACACCAGATCGCCTCGTCGATGGCTTCCAGGGGTGTTTCATCCATGTCGATATAAATTTTCCACGAATCCCAGTGCCACTTCCCCCATGTTTCTGTGGGCCCAAAATGTTTTACAAGTGGAGTGGCAGACATTCTGAACTTCCACAACAGATAGGGAAGGTATTGCCACAAGCTGTCACACACATTCGATTCGGGTATGCAGTGTCGGGGATTTCTTACAAAATCTCCCAATGTGAAACGAATGAGGTCTATCGTGAGGCCGGCTAACACGGGTCTCAGAAACCAGTAAAGGTTGATTTTATCCGGTGAGGTGACACCTTCCAACAATACTTCGGCGACATCTCGTTCCATGCTCCAGGGACTTGTCCTCGGGGAGGTGATGGTATACAATGACATGTGAATCTTTGATAAGCTTTCCCTAAAGGGAGAGAGGGGAATGAGTGATGATAAAGAAGAAAGCACTGAGGGCACGTTTTTCTTATGGTTTAGATATTCTGTTGCATGATGATGTAGTTGGTTATGTTATTGGAGTGTTATTGTTTTTCTCTTATTTCTCTTATTGTAAGAGTAGCGCCCATGCCAGGAGGCTGTGACACTGGCTTCGTGTTGTACTGTCGGCATTCTCGTTTTCGTCTGGGTTTGGATGTTGTGCCAGTGGGGAATCTTCCGTGTCGTCATTTTCTAGTTGTGTATTTGCCTTGACCTTCTCATACAACTCTCGGGCGCGGTTGAGGAGTGTGGTGAGCTGATGCTGCCATGAGGCTGTTTCGGTGTTGAGTTTGTCGATGAGGTGGAGGCCGGTTTTCAATTGATTCAGCCACTTAATGTTTTCTTTCCAGTTTTGGTTGCCGTAGAAGATACAGACACCGGCAACGTCGACCCGGATGGTACTAACTTCCTTTTTCCCGTTGCAGTTGAAGTTGTTTTTTTCTTTTTTGCTCACAGCGGTTCCAAGCATTCCGGGTTTTCGATCTGTTTCTGAGTTATTGAGTTTAACGATTCCCCCTGCTTTAACTTTCGCCAGAAAATCATCGTAAAGAGAATATCCGTCTTGTGTTGATGTCGCGCTGTGTGTGGCAACGTTTTTGCATCCGTCTTTGACGTCATTCCACATAGTTGCTTTAGGGTAAAGGTTTGTTCCCCATCCTGAGTCTTTACCGTCGCCCACACTCACTCCGCATACCCTGTCGACGCCCTCAGCCACGTCATGATGTGCACAAAGACAGAAGAAATCCACTATTAGGTTCTTGCCAGCACTCGTGCCTTCTTTGTTTTTGCTCCCGCAAGCCGCCATACGTTGCTGCTTTTCTTCCAACGTCCCGTGGTATAGATCCCCCTCTTTTCCATTCTTACCAAAGATAACTTGGTTGAATGCATTCCTTGCCCTTTGCACTTCTCCCTCTGGATTAACTTTTTTAATTTCATCCAAAAGTTTGCGAGCATCTCGAGTGACACCAATGAGCTGTGTTTGAGCGGATTTTGTCTCTTCGCTTTGGGTGTTGACTCTTTCTTTCCCGTTGGCCGCAGCACTGAGTGCGTCAACATCATCCACAATTTTCTGATACTCCTTCGTGTCCACAGGCTTGATCGGGGGATGTTGGGCCACATTATAAATTCGGCAGAGAAGTGAAAAGTATTCACTGTTGTCGTTTTCACTCACAGTCAGACTCGCTTGTGCTTTTACTCTCCCCTCTCTCACCCAGCACCCCATGACCACCAAACACACGATCAAATGTTTCATCATCTTATCCTTTTAACTCTTCACCAAGAAATAACAACAGGATAACAATTTATTCTTTCCCCACAATAATTCCCGACACAAAAGAAACATATCAAGTTAAACAAATTCTTATAGAACGAATATTTCTATAAGGAGGTACCAGGCTCCTGGACGTGAGGCATGGGAAGGGGCCCCGGGTATCCAATCGGGTACGGCGCTTCCAGGAACCCACGGTTTTGTGGTGGCATTTTACACACCGCCCATACCATCCCCTCCATGATATCAGGATCCGTCTCATCCAGCTTGAGAAACTCCCGCCACACCTCCCATTCCCGTGGCCCCCAACCCTCCGGCAGCCCCGCATAATAGGTCAACTTCAAAGCCAGCACTCGGAATTGCCATAACAAGCGGGGGAACTCTTGCCATACTTTTTCCCGTCCCTCGGGGTTTCCCACGCATCGCCACGGGTTCCGGGCGAAGTCTATCAAACTGTACCGAGAAGTGTACGAAGGCATCCATGGATAGGCGGGCTGCAGGAAGGGGTACAGGCTGATTTTCTTTGGGTCTCCAAAACCTTTTAAGAGTACTTCGACCACGTCTTTTTCCATGCTCCATTGGGTGTTATCTTGTTGGGCCATGCCTTCCGGGGAGGGTTTGCCAGATATTGTGACTTCTTCTGGTTGAGGGAAAAGGGAATGGATATGGGGAGAAGGAAAAATAGGATAGTAGGGAGGGGAGGCTTATTTGTATTTAAGCAGGAATTCATTTTGGGTTAAGTTGTTTTAGATCAAAATAGCGGCACTGAGGAGCCATGAGGATGGCATGGATATGGGTGTGCCGCTGGTTAGGTTGTATCTGCGGAGTTTATCGGTTAGGTTGGAATGTTTGTTGTTTTGCTCTGCCTGGTTGGTTTTTTTTGGTGCTGATGTTAAGGCTTCTGCTTGCGGTAAATCTTTTTTTGCCGCTTCCTCTTTCTGTTTGCGTCTTTCTTCTTCTGCGCGTTGTTGTTGAAAATTTTCTTCTTCTGGTATAGCCTTTTGTAAGTCTACCCACCAGGGTATGTGATCCATTTTTTTCGTGCTGTTGAAGTAGGCAACACACACACCATATTTGGGCGACCCAGTGCACGCGTTATAGTCTGTTCCGGTAACATTATTTTCTCCTAGGATGTACCTGCTTGGGTTGAAACGTTCGTCTGGCTTGTGATGCAGTTTCCCCAAAAATTCATTCAGTGCTTCTTTCAAATCTCTTTCATTCTCACCTTTTAAACATGGTACATTGACATTGGTCCACGTGGCTTCTAATTGTTCTTTTCCTCCTGTTTCACCGCCACCCCAACCTTTATTTCCGTAAGACTTCAAAGCAGTTTGATCTTTTCCACAAAGTGTTGTGCCTGGAGGGCTGCTTCTATTTACTGGCCACCCGTCTTTCCCGGCTGTGCACAGACAAATCAAATCGTGTGTTGCGGACTGACCGGACCAGTGAGGCTGGTTCATGTTTGACTCCGTGTGGTAGTCATCAAACGGCTGCCCGCACCACATGCCACGGTCATCACCCCTGCTCTCCCTGTCTATGTAATCTCCAGGCAAACCGCGTTTTAGAACAGATAGATCCCCACCACTCTCATTTCCGAAAATAGTTTGATGTAAGGCAGTTTTCAACGGCTCCGAGAGACCTTCTCCACTGCTACCCCACTTCTTCACAGCACTTCCAAGCAGGGTGCAGAGTGCTTGGTGCTCTTCTTCATTATAATGCTTCCCATTTGTATCCGAGCCCGAACCCAATACTCCCATAGCCGTCATCATCATCATCCAAATCTTCATTTTCTTCATTATCTTACTTTCTCCGTTTCACTACCACAACTGAATAAAGCAAAATTTGAAAAATAAGAACGAGTAATACCAAGCAACGGAGATTCCAAGACACCATCATACACAAATACAGCTCCGAAACGAAAGATCAACACTTTTACCGACATCCACCAGCAAAAGAAGCACCAGTTCACATTGATCCATATCCTAAAACAACACATAAAATGGTTTTCAGATAAATTCATTTTTGTGAGTTCTTGTCATCATAGATTGGGAATGTTTCAACAATAGACGATCCCTGATCGCCCACCACTCAATCATGAAACCACTCTCCCATGGACATATCTGTTCTGTGGCATACTCTCTCCATCATCTATATTTGAATACCATCCCCACCCAATCTTTATTGCCCCTCACTCCTCCTCCCTGAAACAGTTAATCCTCGACAGTGGGAACAGCCTTTCCAAGATATCCGCGTACTTCCGAAGATTGATCGAGAAGAGGGATTCAGTGTCATCGTCAGTACTCCGATCACTTATCATACTTATGATACTGCTTTCTCCATCATCCCAAAAGCTTCCCTCATCCACTGATATGCTTTCATCCGACATGTTGTCCCTCTGCAGGTTGTTGGACATTGTTGATATTCTCTCCTTAAGCCTGTTCTGTATTTCAAGAAAATAAATTCTTAAGGAATATTCACATTGGGAGAGAACTTGTCATTTTACATAGAGGGTGGTTAATAATCAGAGGGTCACTGATCAGCCATCACACACAAACTAAACCAACACTTCATGACATACATATATGACACCATCTCTAACTCCCCTTCCCCCCACAAAACGCTTTCCCTCATTTTTCAGTGATAAACAATCACCCTCAATACGTTTGTTCTCATTAAGAATAATAATTTCTCTCAAACTAACCCTAAGGAGCAATCATCGGGAAATGCATTTTGGGGGGGTAAGGGAAGTTTGAGAGATAGTGTCTAACTATCCCCCACTCATTACTTGAAGAACTGTTCTCCCCCTCCACTAAACTCCCCTCTCATAACACATAACCACGCTCTCCCCCATCGATAACCTCAAAGAGTCATTTTCACCAATCATCGGGATTCAAAAACAACTTCCCTGGGATACCCTTTCCTCCATGGCCAGTCTTCCCAAGGAAAGGGTGTGAAGAATTTTTGTATCGTGTCACGGTGTTTCAGTGCATCCCTCCCCGATATAAGATCACCACGAGAAATGCAAAAGCGACAACTATGAGGGCAAAGCGAAAATGTTCCACATTCCTCCATGGGTGAACCACCTGCGGGGTATAACTTCCACTTACTTGTTGGACTATTTATGAAAGAAAAAATAGAGAGAAGGAAATAAAATGCAGAGAGGATGATTGGTAGATGAATAGCCAGCATGGATGCTAACCGTTTTAGGAAATGAAGATCAGATGGCAGTGGGCACGGGTGATCGTTTTATCTCCCCAACTTATTCTCCTCCATAAATGAACTACCATCGACAAACAAGTTCCCCTAACCCTCCCAGAAAAAATATAAAGAGGAATGTATTTCTAACTGTATACTGATTATACACCAGCATGTGTTTCCGAAAAAAAATTGCTCATGAGAATAAAATTGACATGTTTTAAAACCCAGGCCATGATTGGGGAGAAATTGGAATAGGAACGAGGTACCCCATGGTGGAATACGGGACCTGGATGAATGAAGCAGCCCCTCCTACCCAAACGACACCCTGGTAGGGTTGGTACTGAGGTACAGGTGGCGGCCTCCTGCACCTTCTCCATATCTCCTCGTCGATGGCTTCCAGGGGCGTTTCATCCATGTCCATGTAAATTTTCCATGAATCCCAGTGCCACTTCGTCCATGTTTCAGTGGGCCCAAAATGTTTTACGAGTGGACGGGCAGACATTCTAAATTTCCACAACAGATAGGGAAGGTATTGCCACAAGCTGTCGCACACATTCGCTTCGGGTATGCAGTGTCGGGGGTTTCTTACAAAATCTCTCAGTGTGAAACGAACGAGGTCTATCGTGATGCCGGCTAACACAGGTCTCAGGAACCAGTACAAGTTAATCCTGTCAGGGGATGTGACACCTTCCAAGAGTACATCGGCGACATCTCGTTCCATGCTCCAGGGACTTGTCCTTGTGGAGGTGATGGTATAGAATGACATAAAGAATCTGGATTACGGCTTTCCTAGAGGGAGAGAAGAGAAAGGGGTGGAGAAAAGAAGACATCACTGAGGTCACGTTTTTGTTATAGTTTAGGAATTCTGTTGCATCATGATGTAGTTGGTTATGTTATTGGAGTGTTATTGTTTTTCTCTAATTTCTCTTATTGTAAGAGCAGCGCCCATGCCAGGAGGCTGTGACGCTGGCTCCACGTGGCACTGTCGGCATTCTCGTTTTCGTCTGGGTTTGGATGTTGTGCTTCTGTGGGTTCTTGCGCGTTCTCCTCTTCTACTTGTGAATCTGCCTTCACCTTCTCGTACAACTCTCGTGCGCGATTGAGGAGGGTGGTGAGCTGATGTTGCCATGAGGCTGTTTCGGTGTTGAGTTTGTCGATGAGTTGGAGGCCGCTTTTGAATTTCTTCAGCCAGGCAATGTTTTCTTCCTGATTTTTCTCGCCATAGTAGACACAACTTCCGCTGCCAACTTTTTCTCTGCTGGCGCTAGTGGTGACTTCTTTTTTTCCGTTACAGTTAAATTTGCTGTGTCTGTTTTCACTTACAGCCGTTCCAAGCATTCCGTGTTGTTGAAAGCTTTCTGAGTTATTGACTTTAACTTTTCCCCCTGCTTTAACTTTCGCCAGAAAGTTATAGTAAAGAGAATATCCGTCCTGTGTTGATGTCACGCCCTGTGTGGCAGAAGCGTCGCACTCCTTTTTGAATTCTCTCCAGATGGGAGCTGTGGGGTACACGTCTCTTTCCCAACCCAGGCAGTCACCGGTTCCAACACTCACTCCACACACATTTCGGACACCTTCGTTATCCTCGGTATGTTGTGCACAAAGACAGAAAAAATCCACTACGAGGTTCTTGCCGGCACTCGCGCTTTTTAATTGTTTATTGCTTCCACAGGTCGCGATACGTTTCTCACTCTTCATGCCTCTCAACGCCCCATGGCAAAGATCATCCTCGTTTCCTCCCTCACCAAAGATCACTGCGTTGAACGTGTTTCTCGCCCTTTGCACTTCTCCCTCTGGATTCACTTTTTAATTTCCCCCAATAGTTTGTGTGCCTCTCGACTGATACCAATAAGTTGTGTTTGAGCGGACTTTGTCTCTTCGCTTTGGGTGTTGGCTCTTTCTTTCCCATTGGCCGCAGCACTGAGCGCGTTTATATCATCAACAATTTTCTGATACTCCTTCGTGTCCACGTTCTTGATCGGGGGACTATGGGCCACATTGTAAATACGGCAGAGAAGCTTAAAGTATTCACTATTTTCGCCTTCATTAACAGAGACTTCGCCATTAGCCATCACTCTCCCCTCTCTCACCCAGCCCCCCATGACCACCAAACACATCATCAATAATTTCATCATCTTTTCCTTCTAAACCTTCTAAAACAAAAAATAGTAGAACAATTTATTCTTCTCCCATGACAGTTACAAACACAAAGCAAACATAATAAAACAAACAAATTCTTGGAGAACAGATATCTCTATAAAGAGGTACCAGGCTCCTGGAGGTGCGGCATGGGAAGGGGCCCCGGGTATCCAATCGGGTACGGCGCTTCCAGGAACCCACGGGTTTGCGGTGGCATGCGACAGACTGCCCATACCATCCCCTCCATGACATCATGGTCTGTCTCATCCAGCTTGAGAAACTCCCGCCACACCTCCCATTCCCGTGGCCCCCAACCCTCCGGCAGCCCCGCATAATAGGTCAACTTCAAGGCCAGCACTCGGAATTGCCATAACAAGCGGGGAAACTCCTGCCATACTTTTTCTCTTCCCTCGGGGTCTCCCACGCATCGCCACGGGTTCCGGGCGAAATCGATCAAACTGTACCGAGAAGTGTACCGAGGCATCCATGGATAGGCGGGCTGCAGAAAAGGGTACAGGCTGATTTTCTTTGGGTCTCCAAGGTTTTTTAAGAGTACCTCCACCACATCTTTTTCCATGCTCCATTGGGTGTTATCTTGTTGGGCCATGCCTTCAGGGGATGGCGAGGAGGGTTTGCCAGACATCGTGACTTCTTCTGGTTGAGAGAGAAAGGGAATGGTTAGGGGAAATATTGTGGGAAAGATAGGATAGTGTAGAGCGGAGGCATGTTTGTATTTAAGCAGGAATTCATTTTGGGTTAAGTAGTTTTAGATCAAAATAGCGACACTGAGGAGCCATGAGGATGGCGGGATTATGGGTGTGCCGCTGGTTGTGTTGTATTTTCGGATTGCTTCGCGGAAGGTGTGTGTGCTGTTTTTCTCAGTGTTATGAGCGGTTGTCTGTGGAGAAGTTAAGGCTTCTGCGTGTGGTTCATCAGTTTTTTGCTGCTCCTGTTGCTGCTTCTCTTTTTGTGCTTCCTCATGTCTCTTTTGCTCTTGTATCTTCTCGTCTTCTATGAGGGCCTTTTCCAAGTCCACCCACCAGGTTTTGGTGTCTGTGGAATTTGGGTAGTACATCGCACATACTCCAAGTTTGGGAGACCCAGTGCATGCTTCGTATCCGATAAAGTCACCCTCCCCTAGTCGATACAGGTCTTTGTACCCAGCATCCCATGTTCGATTAAGATTGTCTATAAATGTCTCAAATGTTTTTTTCAAATCTCCCTTTTCCCCAATGCCTTGCAAGCACTGTTTGGTGACTACTCCCCACGTGGCTTCTAATTGTTCTTTTCCGTCGTTTTCAGTATCACCCCAACCTTTATCTCCGTCAGACTTCAAAGCAATTTTATCTTTCCCACACAGTGTTGTGCCTGAAGGGCTGCTGCTACTTACTGGCCACCCGCCTTTCCCCGCTGTGCACAAACAAAGCAGGTCATGTGGACCGGAGTGACCGGGCCATCGTGGCTGCCCTTTGTTGGTCAACTGGTGGTCGTCGTCAAATGGCTGCCCACACCAGAGGCCACGGTCGCCACCACGACTTTCCACATCGTAGTACTCCTTAGGCAACGCTCCTTTCAAAGCATCCAGACTTCCCCCGCTCTTGTTTCCAAAAATAGTTTGGTGTAGGGCTTCTTTCAACGCGTTACTTGCACTGTTGCTCCGGAGCCTAGCCACCGCCGCCTTCATCACATCGCAGAGGGCCTTATGCGCCTTGTGATTATGGTCCTTTGCATCACCATTGGCATTCAACCCCCAGGCCACAATCATCACCGTCCAAAATATCATCATTTCCGCTTATCTCTACCTCACTATCAAAACGGAAAAGCAATCTTTGAAACTAAGAAACAATTATCTTTCAAGATCAACCAAGGCACAACGAAACAGAAACAAACTTCAGCAACCAATGATCACCACTCCTATACAACTATCCCACATTATCCCACATTCCCTAAAAAAATCCCATAAAACAGAGAAAATCCAGTTCATTGTCAATGTCATTGTTAAATTACGAATAGCTTCCCGAGAAGAAACATCGGTAAAGCAATTTCCATTTTAGACCGAGAAACGTTCAACAAGAGGGGACTCATGATCACCCATCCATCAATCACGAAAACCATATTCCACGGACAACTGTTATGGCATACTCTCTCCAACAATCCAATTTGAATACCATTCCCCCTCAAATGTTTCTTGCCCCTCACTCCTCCTCCTCCCTGAAATCGTTAATCCTCGACAGTGGAAACAGCCTTTCCAAGATATCCGCGTACCTCTGAAGATTGATCGGGAAGAGGGACACACGGTCATCATCAGTACTCCGGTCACTTATCATACTTATTATACTGCTCTCCCCATCATCCCAAAAGCTTCCCTCATCCACTGATATGCTGTCCTCCGACACGTTATCCCTCTGAAGGTTGTTCGACATAGCTGATTATTCTCTCCTTAACACTGATTCCTTTTCTGAGAAAAATGAATTTTTGAGGAATATTCAATGGGGGAGACAAATGAACTATTATAAGAGAGGGTGGTTTACTATCAGAGGATCATTGACCAGCCATGACCCATAACAAAACAAATTCCCATGACATGGAAACATGGAACACACCCTCCCACTCCCCTTCCCCCCCAACACACTTTCCCTCATTCCTCGGCGATCAATGACCACCTTCAATAAGTTCATTCTCATAGAGAAACAATTTCTCTCAAACTAACCCTAAGGAGCAATCATCGGGAAATGCATTTTGGGGGGAAGGGAATTTTGAGAGAGAGGGACTAACTATCCCACTCTCATTACTTGAAGAACTGTTCTCTCCCTCCCCTCACACACTCTCCTCCCCCACTCAACTCCTCTCGCATAACACGTGACCACGCTCTCTTCCATTGATAATTTCAACAAGAGTCATTTTCAAAAATCATCGGGATTCCCAAAAAGTATCTTCCCTCGGAGACCTTTTTCTCGATGGCCAGCCCTCCTAGGGAAAGGGGGTGAAGAATTTTTTGTATAGCGTCCCATGGTGTTTTAGTGCAGCCCTCCCCGAAATAAGATCACCGCGAGAAATAGAAACGCCATGAGAATCAGACCAAAAGCGACAAAGTTCCATATTCCAACGTCGGTGAACCACCAGCGGGGCATCACTTGTAACTCCTTGTTGGGGTTTTAGAAAAAAAGGAAAAGTGATCAGAAAATGAAATCGAGAAAAAAGATTGGTAGATGAATAGCCAGCATGGATGCTAACACTTTTAGGAAATGAAGATGGGATGGTGGTGGACACGGGTGATCGTTTTATCTCCCCTCCCAGAGGTCACATGACTATTATCGTTGTTTATTCCCTTGATAACCCTTCCCGAAAATAAAATATAAAGAGAGAATGTATTTCTAACTGTATACTCATTTTACACCAGCATGTGTTTCCAAAAAGAAACTTGCTCTTGAGAATGGATTTTACATGTTTTATAAATATGGCCATGGTCGGGGAGAAATTGGAATCTGAAGGAGATACCCTATGGGGGAATACGGGATTATGAGCGAGAGGGTCTAACAAGCGAAAGGGTCTGCCAAGCGTAAGGGTCCAACAAGCGAAAGGGTCCAACAAGCGTGAGGGTCCAACAAGCGTGAGGGTCTAACAAGCGTAAGGGTCTAACAAGCGTAAGGGTC
This sequence comes from Trypanosoma congolense, assembly GCA_002287245.1. Taxonomy (NCBI): domain Eukaryota; phylum Euglenozoa; class Kinetoplastea; order Trypanosomatida; family Trypanosomatidae; genus Trypanosoma; species Trypanosoma congolense. Next base: position 13,626 of record NHOR01000082.1, on the reverse strand, counting down.
CAACAAGCGAAAGGGTCCAACAAGCGTAAGGGTCTAACAAGCGAAAGGGTCTTCCTGTCGAGTGGGGGTGGGGGGTTAGGGTTAGGGTTAGGGTTTGAGCATCGGGTGAAATATACATCAGCTGGAAAGCGTGATGGTCTAACTATCCCCCTCCCCTCCCTCACTGTACCACACTCCTCCACTGAACTCCTCTCGCATAACAAGTGACCACCTTCTCCTCCAGAGATAATCTCAGAAAGAGTCATTTTCAAATATCATCAAAATTCACAAAATAACAACTTCCCTGCGAGACCCTTTTCTCGATGGCCTGCCATTGTAGGGAAAGGTGTGAAGAATTTTTTGTATAGCGTCCCACGGTGTTTTAGTGAATCCCTCCCCGAAATAAGATCACCACGAGAGATACAAAAGCGACAACTATGAGGGCAAAGCTAAAAAGTTCCACGTTCCACCATGGGTGAACCACCAGCGCGGCATAACTTATAATTCCTTGTTGGGGTTTATAGTAAAAAAATAAAGTGATAAGAAAATGAAATCGAGAGAGGAAGTTTGGTAGATGAATAGCCAGCATGGATGCCAACACTTTTAGGAAATGAAGATGGGATGGTGGTGGGCACGGGTGATCGTTTTATTTTCCCTCCCAGAGAACACGCGCCATTATCATTGTTTTTTCCCTTGATAACCCTTCCCGAAAATAAAATATAAAGAGAGAGTGTATTTCTAGTTGTATACTCATTTTATGCCAGCATGTGTTTCCGAAAAGAAACTTGCTCTTGAGAATGGAATTTATATGTTTTATAACCCAGGGAATTGTTGGGGGGAAATTGGAATATGAACGAGATACCCCATGGTGGAATACGGGATCTGTATGAAAGAAGCTGTTGTTCCGACCAAAACGACACCCTGGTAGGGTTGGTATTGAGGTACAGGTGGCGGCCTCCGACATCGACACCAGATCGCCTCGTCGATGGCTTCCAGGGGTGTTTCATCCATGTCGATATAAATTTTCCACGAATCCCAGTGCCACTTCCCCCATGTTTCTGTGGGCCCAAAATGTTTTACAAGTGGAGTGGCAGACATTCTGAACTTCCACAACAGATAGGGAAGGTATTGCCACAAGCTGTCACACACATTCGATTCGGGTATGCAGTGTCGGGGATTTCTTACAAAATCTCCCAATGTGAAACGAATGAGGTCTATCGTGAGGCCGGCTAACACGGGTCTCAGAAACCAGTACAAATTAACTCTATCTGGGGATGTGACGCCTTCCAACAATACATCGGCGACATCCCGCTCCATGCTCCAGGGAATGGTCCTTGGAGAGGTGATGGCATACAATGACATAAAGAATCTGGATTACCGCTTTCTAAAATGAGGGAGAGGGGAGTAGGGGATGAGAAGGAAGACAACAATGTGGAGGCACGTTTGTCTTATGGTTTAGAAATTCTGTTGCGTCATGGGGATTCTTTATTTTATTGTAGTGTTATTGTTTTTCTCTAATTTCTGTTATAGTAAGAGCAGTGCCCATGCCAGGAGGCTGTGACGCTGGGTCCGCGTGGTACTGTCGGCATTCTCGTTTTCGTCTGAGTTTGGATGTTGTGCCAGTGGGGAATCATCCGTGTCCTCTTCCAGTTGTGTATCTGCCTTGACCTTCTCATACAACTCTCGGGCGCGATTGAGGAGTGTGGTGAGCTGATGCTGCCATGACGCTGTTTCGGTGTTGAGTTTGTCGATGATGTCAAGACCGGATTTGAATTTGTTTAGCCAGAAAATGTTTTCTTCCAGGTGTTTATCGCCATAGAAGACACATCTTCCGCTGCCTGAGAGCCTTATGTTAATATCTTTTTTCCCGTTGCAGTTGAAGTCATTCTTACTTTTTTTACTCACAGCAGTTCCAAACATACCACGTATTCGAAACGTACCTGAGTTATTGACTTTAACTTTCCCTCCTTCCTTAACTTTCTCCAGAAACTCATGGTAAAGAGAGTGTCCGGTTTGTGTTGATGTCACGCCCTGTTTGGCAAACTTTTCGCACCCGTTTTTAACTTCGTTCCACATGGTATCCGATGAGACTAGTTTATGCCCCCATCCTGCGCCATCACCACTGCCAACACTCACCCCGCACACCTTGTCGACACCTTCGTTAACCTCGTCATGTTTTGCACAAAGACAGAACAAATCTACAACGAGGTTCTTACCGGCACTAGTACCTTGTTTTTCGTCGTTTCTACAAGCTGTAATACGTTTATCCATTACTTCCAAACCCCCATTTGATAGATCTTCCTTTCCATTCTTACCAAAAATGACTTGGTTAAACGTATTCCTTGCCCTTTGCACTTCTCCATCTGGATTGACCTTTTTAATTCTGTCCAAAAGTTTGTGTGCATCTCGAGTGACACCAACGAGTTGTGTTTGAGCGGACTTTGTCTCTTCGTTTTTGTGGCTGACTCCTTCTTTCCCGTTGGCCGCAGCACTGAGCGCGTTGATATCATCCACCATTTTCTGATACTCCTTCGTGTCCACAGGCTTAATCGGGGGATGGTTAGCCACATTGTATATCTCGCAGAGAAGCTGAAAGTATTCACTATTTTCGTTTTCGTTGACAGTCGGACTCGCTTCTGCTTTTACTCTCCACTCTCTCACCCAGCCTCCCATGACAACCAAACACACGATCCAATGTTTCATCATCTTTGCTTTCTAACCTTTCTCAGAGAAAGAATAGGAGAGTAATTCATTCCCACACAATTACAATTACCCAAACACAAAAAACACATATCAAGGGGAACATAATTTCAGAAAACAAATCTTTATAAGGAGGTACCAGGTTCTTGGACGTGAGGCATGGGAAGGGGCCCCGGGTATCCAATCGGGTACGGCGCTTCCAGGAACCCACGGGTTTGCGGCGGCATTTTACAGACTGCCCATACCATCCCCTCCATGACATCATGGTCTGTCTCATCCAGCTTGAGAAACTCCCGCCACACCTCCCATTCCCGTGGCCCCCAACCCTCCGGCAGCCCCGCATAATAGGTCAACTTCAAGGCCAGCACTCGGAATTGCCATAACAAGCGGGGAAACTCCTGCCATACTTTTTCCCGTCCCTCGGGATTTCCCACGCATCGCCACGGGTTCCGGGCGAAGTCTATCAAACTGTACCGAGAAGTGTACCGAGGCATCCATGGATAGGCGGGCTGCAGAAAGGGGTACAGGCTGATTTTCTTTGGGTCTCCAAGACCTTTTAAGAGTACTTCCACCACATCTTTTTCCATGCTCCATGGGGTGTTATCTTGTTGGGCCATGCCTTCCGGGGAGGGTTTGCCAGACATTGTGACTTCTTCTGGTTGAGGGAAAAGGGAATGGATATGGGGAGAAGGAAAAATAGGATAGTAGGGAGGGGAGGCTTATTTGTATTTAAGCAGGAATTCATTTTGGGTTAAGTTGTTTTAGATCAAAATAGCGGCACTGAGGAGCCATGAGGATGGCATGGATATGGGTGTGCCGCTGGTTAGGTTGTATCTGCGGAGTTTATCGGTTAGGTTGGAATGTTTGTTGTTTTGCTCTGCCTGGTTGGTTTTTTTTGGTGCTGATGTTAAGGCTTCTGCTTGCGGTAAATCTTTTTTTGCCGCTTCCTCTTTCTGTTTGCGTCTTTCTTCTTCTGCGCGTTGTTGTTGAAAATTTTCTTCTTCTGGTATAGCCTTTTGTAAGTCTACCCACCAGGGTATGTGATCCATTTTTTTCGTGCTGTTGAAGTAGGCAACACACACACCATATTTGGGCGACCCAGTGCACGCGTTATAGTCTGTTCCGGTAACATTATTTTCTCCTAGGATGTACCTGCTTGGGTTGAAACGTTCGTCTGGCTTGTGATGCAGTTTCCCCAAAAATTCATTCAGTGCTTCTTTCAAATCTCTTTCATTCTCACCTTTTAAACATGGTACATTGACATTGGTCCACGTGGCTTCTAATTGTTCTTTTCCTCCTGTTTCACCGCCACCCCAACCTTTATTTCCGTAAGACTTCAAAGCAGTTTGATCTTTTCCACAAAGTGTTGTGCCTGGAGGGCTGCTTCTATTTACTGGCCACCCGTCTTTCCCGGCTGTGCACAGACAAATCAAATCGTGTGTTGCGGACTGACCGGACCAGTGAGGCTGGTTCATGTTTGACTCCGTGTGGTAGTCATCAAACGGCTGCCCGCACCACATGCCACGGTCATCACCCCTGCTCTCCCTGTCTATGTAATCTCCAGGCAAACCGCGTTTTAGAACAGATAGATCCCCACCACTCTCATTTCCGAAAATAGTTTGATGTAAGGCAGTTTTCAACGGCTCCGAGAGACCTTCTCCACTGCTACCCCACTTCTTCACAGCACTTCCAAGCAGGGTGCAGAGTGCTTGGTGCTCTTCTTCATTATAATGCTTCCCATTTGTATCCGAGCCCGAACCCAATACTCCCATAGCCGTCATCATCATCATCCAAATCTTCATTTTCTTCATTATCTTACTTTCTCCGTTTCACTACCACAACTGAATAAAGCAAAATTTGAAAAATAAGAACGAGTAATACCAAGCAACGGAGATTCCAAGACACCATCATACACAAATACAGCTCCGAAACGAAAGATCAACACTTTTACCGACATCCACCAGCAAAAGAAGCACCAGTTCACATTGATCCATATCCTAAAACAACACATAAAATGGTTTTCAGATAAATTCATTTTTGTGAGTTCTTGTCATCATAGATTGGGAATGTTTCAACAATAGACGATCCCTGATCGCCCACCACTCAATCATGAAACCACTCTCCCATGGACATATCTGTTCTGTGGCATACTCTCTCCATCATCTATATTTGAATACCATCCCCACCCAATCTTTATTGCCCCTCACTCCTCCTCCCTGAAACAGTTAATCCTCGACAGTGGGAACAGCCTTTCCAAGATATCCGCGTACTTCCGAAGATTGATCGAGAAGAGGGATTCAGTGTCATCGTCAGTACTCCGATCACTTATCATACTTATGATACTGCTTTCTCCATCATCCCAAAAGCTTCCCTCATCCACTGATATGCTTTCATCCGACATGTTGTCCCTCTGCAGGTTGTTGGACATTGTTGATATTCTCTCCTTAAGCCTGTTCTGTATTTCAAGAAAATAAATTCTTAAGGAATATTCACATTGGGAGAGAACTTGTCATTTTACATAGAGGGTGGTTAATAATCAGAGGGTCACTGATCAGCCATCACACACAAACTAAACCAACACTTCATGACATACATATATGACACCATCTCTAACTCCCCTTCCCCCCACAAAACGCTTTCCCTCATTTTTCAGTGATAAACAATCACCCTCAATACGTTTGTTCTCATTAAGAATAATAATTTCTCTCAAACTAACCCTAAGGAGCAATCATCGGGAAATGCATTTTGGGGGGGTAAGGGAAGTTTGAGAGATAGTGTCTAACTATCCCCCACTCATTACTTGAAGAACTGTTCTCCCCCTCCACTAAACTCCCCTCTCATAACACATAACCACGCTCTCCCCCATCGATAACCTCAAAGAGTCATTTTCACCAATCATCGGGATTCAAAAACAACTTCCCTGGGATACCCTTTCCTCCATGGCCAGTCTTCCCAAGGAAAGGGTGTGAAGAATTTTTGTATCGTGTCACGGTGTTTCAGTGCATCCCTCCCCGATATAAGATCACCACGAGAAATGCAAAAGCGACAACTATGAGGGCAAAGCGAAAATGTTCCACATTCCTCCATGGGTGAACCACCTGCGGGGTATAACTTCCACTTACTTGTTGGACTATTTATGAAAGAAAAAAAAGTGAGAAGGAAATGAAATCGAGAGAGGAAGATTGGTAGATGAATAGCCAGCATGGATGCTAACAATTTTATGAAATGAAGATGGGATGGTGGTGGGCACGGGTGATCGTTTTATCTCCCCAACTTATTCTCCTACTAGAGGACACATGACAATTATCATTGTTTTTTCGTTGATTACCCTTCCCGAAAATAAAATAAAATATAAAGAGGGAATGTATTTCTAACAATCAGTGTTTTTCCAAAAAACTTGCTCATGGAAATAAAATTGACATGGTTAAATTACCCACACCATGGTCGGGGAGAAAGTGGAATGTGAACGAGGTACCCCATGGTGGACACGGGACCTGTATGAACGAAGCAGCCCCTCCTACCCAAACGACATCCTGGTAGGGTTGGTATTGGGGTACAGGTGGTGGCCTCCGACACCGACACCAGATCTCCTCGTGGATGGCTTCCAGGGGCGTTTCATCCATGTTGATGTAAATTTTCCACGAGTCCCAGTGCCACTTCGTCCAGGTCTCAGTGGGCCCAAAATGTTTCACGAGTGGACGGGCAGACATTCTGAATTTCCACAACAGATAGGGAAGGTATTGCCACAAGCTGTCACACACATTCGATTCGGGTATGCAGTGTCGGGGATTTCTTACAAAATCTCCCAATGTGAAACGAATGAGGTCTATCGTGAGGCCGGCTAACACGGGTCTCAGAAACCAGTAAAGGTTGATTTTATCCGGTGAGGTGACACCTTCCAACAATACTTCGGCGACATCTCGTTCCATGCTCCAGGGAATGGTCCTTGGAGAGGTGATGGTATACAATGACATGTGAATTTTTATCGGTGATCCTAAAATGGGTTATAAAAGTCCCCCTAAAATCCCGAGTTCTCTTCAAAAAGGGTTTTAAAAAAAATCGAGAAAATTGGGAATTCGGCAAAAAGGGGAACATGGTAAAAAATAGAATTTTTGAAAAAATGAAAATTAGTGAAAAGAAATCCCCCCAAATCCCGAGATTCGCTCAAAGAGAGGGTTTTTGGAAAAAAAAAATAAAAAAAAGAGAAAATTTTTTAAGAGGGTAATGAAATTAGCCTATAAATATTTTTCGATAACCCTCTTCCCCTCTCGTTGATAAGCCCCCCAAGGGGGCCGTTTCCGTTCTTAGAGATTTGTACCCCGGCCCGGCGTTCCCACCAGGGGTCGAGGGGGGGCCCCACCATGGGAGTGGGGTCGTCCCATCCCCTCGACAGGTATGTTTTGGCGGTTTTAGGGGGGAAGGTGGCTAGGGGTGAGTTTGGGCGGTTATATAGGGGGGGGGCACCGGACCCCACTGTATGGGACACCTTGTTTCGGTGCAAGGGTTGGAGGTCATGGGCGCAGGTCCGCGGGAAAGGGTGGACTTTTCGAGGAGCTGTCATTTTTTAAATAAAAGGCATGTGGTGGTTGTGAGGATGTCCTCCAGGGGGTAGTGTTGTCAGTGGAAGTGCTGGTGTCTGTGGGCCTTCCGTGGTAAACCGTCTGCGCCGGCTCGTCGGGCTTCCTTGCTGTTCTGTTGTTTTTTCCGTGGAGTGCGAGTCTTTAGCACTTTCTCCTTCCGTGGTGTTGGTTGGGGGACACATTCTCCGGGTTCGGCTGAGGGGTTGGGTCCTGATAGAGTGTCTGCATTGCTTGTGGTGGGTTTGGCGGGTTTTACCTCTCTGGTGGTATCCAGGATCTCCGTGTCCCCCGGTGAGGGAAGTGTTGACGCTGGGAATTCCCGTGCCTATGTGGCCTACAGTCGTCATCCGTAGCTTAGCGGTTGCACGAGCTTGCTATGATGAGTGTGGATGATCCTGTGAATGCATGCCGACACGAAATGGGAGGCGTTCGTCGGTCCTCTCGAGGGGGTTGACTCCGATTGCTCACTGGGGTCCCCAAGACTTCCGGTTCGGTGGGTTAGGAAGCCGCGGGGGTGGAAGGGCTGGAATGCCCTTGCTCCGGACGTTTGGGGTGTGCTTTCTACTCTTTCGCGTTTTTCAGGCCGGAAAGGGCCCGTCAGATGGCGTCCGCTCGTGGAATGGGGACGGTGTGTTTGTCTCCGCTCCTACCATCGAAGTATGAAACACAAACGTTACTGGGATCTCTGCTACCAAAACCGCTCGAACCAACGTGCTCTCCCAAATAAAACTGGTTTTGTTTAGCCGGTATCAGTTTCTCACTCGAGGAATTCCCCGTTCCCTCAAGCTGACTCACTTCTTCACGTGTGTCTTGGATTTTTTTTCCTTTCCATGGAGGCATTTTCTTGGATCTTGGTCCCGAACGTTTTGAAAAAGTTTTTCCTTGTGTTTCATATGTGACAGCCTCCAAAACACGTTCTACCACCTAGTAAGCCGTCTAAACGGCAAATAGCGTCAACCGGTCCTCCTCTCAAAGGAGGGAGGGGGCACCTCACATCACCAGGAAGGCGTTTGGCAAAGCATTCATATGGACCCCCTTTGTAGTAGGTGAAGAAATGCTGTGCCCATGTCTGGTAGTGGCACATCTCTTCCAGTGTCACTTTCCCGTCCTCTATCTGCCGCATCCAATTTCTTCTGCCATAAAGGGCTCCATTCTGTGGCTCCTCCTCCATCGCTGTCTTATTCAGAACCTTCTCGGCATGCCTCAGCACCGTGCCGGCCACTTCCAATGCTTGGGTATTGTACGTATGGTTCATCCCCATGGCACGTTTAGTGGCCCTCCGGATCACCACGAGCATTCCCACCATGAGGAGCTTTCCAAAGAGCCTCTTTCCTAAACCTTACCATGGGAAGAAAGAGGGAAGGTTTTAAAAAGGTGCCAAAAATGTTGGAAAGGCGAGGACACACAGAAAAAGTAATCGGGGGGAAATGGGGTGGAAAACTCTGAGAAAAAAGAATGGGGAGTTATGATAGGGATCGGATAGGTGTCATAGACCAGGGTATCGGTACTCCGAGAAAAGGGGCAAGGAGGAGTGGGGCACGGGTGCTCAGGAAGTACCAGCAGTACGGGTGTGTGCTGCGGTGGTACGCGTGGGGACTGTTGCGGTCCAGCCCCAAGGTGTGCGGAGTGGTGGCGGTGGTGTTGTTGTCGGGGCCTTCGCTTTCCTTGCCTCCTCCTGGGGAGCTTGTGAGCCTGTCGCGTGCAGGGCGTCCTCCAGGCGACAAGGAGGAAGAAGGTCCCTTTATAAGTTCTTGGTGTGTCTTACCCGCGAGCACGTCATGGTGGTTTTTCTACCAGGGTTGCCTTCTATTATTTCAAGCGCCGTATCGCACGTGCATGCGTTTCTCGTCCTTGCCGTCGCTCTCGGTGTGGTGAATCTCAAATCCACCCAGCTTGGGCCGACAACCCGACTGCTTAAGTAAGGTGATAAACTGCTGCATAGCTACGCTCAGTTTCTTCATCTTTTCTTTCAAGTTGTGGCCTTCTGTTCCCCTCGGCTTCGACCTGGTGTTGTCGCACCCCAAGACAAAGGCCTTCCACGACAAATGGAGGTCCTTTGCTTGTTGGTACCCCTCGTAGACATACCAGCCGTGATACGGATTCGGTACCATGTCTTCCCGTTTTCTTCTGCAGAGCAGAAATTCGGCCTCCTCGTAATGCAACCAAACGTTCCACCACCAGTGGTAAAACGGCTCACTGTAATAGCGGGGTGTGCACCGGAAAAGGAGGTTACGCGGAATGGACCAACCAGGCTGATAGTTAGTGTCTCCGGCGTGGCACCCACTACCATGATGCATGGGTTTAGTGGGATTCTCATCTCCTGGAAGGTCCTGCGCCATACTGCTGAGGCCTTTTTTGTCAATATTCCCAAAGAGGGCTTGGCGCACACCATTTTCGAGATTCTTATCCCTTTTTCATGTGGAAATCTTTTTTGCCTCACAAAAGTCCGCACTGGCACGGAAGACCGAAAACAACGCCTCATTCTCTTTTCCATTGAAATGGTGGCCCTTTTCATAATCTTCGGAGGACCCGCTCACACTCTCAAACCCCCTCAACACCATCACCACGACCATCGTCACGATGCTCACCCATACGCCCTTTCCCTTCTCCTTCCCTATGATCCTTGTATCCCTCATTTTCCCAGCTTCCAAAACCTTACCCCAAACGCCAAAAGAAAGATAAAGAAGCCAACAAGCCATACCTATAGATTTGGTGTGGGTAACAGTTTCTGTGGTGGAATTGTTTTTGGGAAAAATATGATATTAGAAAAGCAAGGCGACGGTGGGTGTGAAGAGGCGCCATGCGCAGGGTGGGGTTATAAGGGAGCCACACATTCATGAGCGGCCGCCGTGGAGTGCGCGATCACTCCTTCCACGGCCTCCGGGGAGAAAAGGGGATCGCTGTCCGAAATGGGGTCGGATGTGGGCGTCTTGCCACGGACGTTGGTGTGGTGTTCTTCCGCTTCCCAGTCGGCTTCCGTGGAGTTTAGCGAGTATTCGTGGAAGTTGTCGTCTTCGAGGAAAATCGTATGGCCCTGCTCGTCCACAAGGACTTCTCGTGGTTGGTGTGGTGAGGATTCCTGGAATGGCAAGGATGTCCGGGGTTTGCATGGGTGCCTGAGGTCTGTGGGCTGAGCTGGGGCACCGTTACGGTTATGCGGGGCGTCACGGCATTTTCATACTCGGTATACAGCTGGTGCGGAACATGCCAAAGGCTTTGGACCCATAGCATGCCCCGCTTCCATGCCTCATACTTGTAGGCGGGGCAAACTTCCTTTCCCGCCTTGCCCGAGCAGCCTTGTATGTCGCGGGTGTCCCCGAGGATATGCACATACCCTCCGTCCGCTCGGTGCAGCCTTCGTTCGTTGTGTATGGTCATCGGAGTCCCCGCCAAATTGTCCAAGCGGTTTGGGTGGCCTCCCCAGTTTTTCGTGGCGTCCTTACACTTTTTCATGACATCCTCCCAAACGTCGTGGAGCAGAGAGTGGTGAACTCTACACGGTTAAAGTTCTCCGACCACGTTCCTTGCTTCTGCCCGTGGTACACACCATACAATTTTTAGTTCCTGATCGTGATGGTGGGGCGCGCCCACACACAAAGACTCCAAAGAGACTTTCCACAAAAGCACCACAAACCGGGTTAGTCACGCGAGGATTCTTGCCGTAATATCCGCCAAGCGTGTGGCGTCCGCATGGCGTTCGGTAAGGTAGCCGATCACCGACACTTAACCTTCCGTTTTCCGTGAAAGACACCCAGCCGCCGGCCACACCCATGCACGGCATTTTTGATTTTGCTCTTGAAATTGTGCTTCCAGTGGGAAGTGTTCCGTATGGGTTCTGTGGCCTTTGACGCGTTGCAAAGAAGCGCGCCCGCCGCTTCATGACGATCGGAAACCCGAAACATGGGGGCATCCATACCCAATCACATCCCAACCCGCAACAAAAGCCACGTCGCGCTTTCCACCCTCGCCACCTTGGTCCTTGCAAGTCACGCCTTACTTTTCAAAGAGGCCCGTGCATCGGGGGCGTGGGGGCATGGGGACCAGAGATCAAGAGTTCGGGTTCGGTCCCGTGGGGATGCAGTTTTGGTGAAATGGACTCGAAGAACAATGGCTCCCATGAAGGAAACACAATGGGGAAAGTCATCGCAAACACTCATGGAGAAAAAATTTAAAAATATTAAAAACAAAGGAAACCCTTCCCGTGATGTCTTGGCGGAATATGCAGAATACATTTTTTTGATGGGCGCTTCGACCACCATGTTTCTGCAGCAGCGAAGTCGGAGCCATGGGGAGCAAGAGACGCACGCCTTCACTGCGGAGCCCCGGTTAGTAGTTTCTTCCCGAGTTCACATGGCCTCATTCACCCAAACCTTCCAAGACCTTTTGCTATTTGGGTATGGGGTCCACAACGTACCACGCAGTGCGGCGTCCGGCGTCTCTTGGGCCATGTTGTGGCGCGTCCCCTGTTCCCGAAAACCCTTGAGGAATGCCCAGAGCAAAGCAACGTAGGTCATGCTATCTATGATTCCTTCGGCGGATCCAAAACGGCGCTCCTTCCACGCCACTCCGAGACATTCCCAATTTCTCTGCAATTCTCTTGGTAGGTCCGTTTTTCATTGGATCCTTTGAGGATCGCATCTTCTTTCCCAAATTCAAGTGCTGTTTGTACTCCGGACACCAACGTACGTGAATGGGAGGCGCGGCGGTAGTGTAGGCCCCGACGCAGCTTGTAACATGCCATCTTTTGAAATGGAAAAGTGTGGAAGTGGCATCGTTGAAATCCGGACTCGGGTATTCTTCTTCACGAAGAGGTTTCTTGGACGCTTCTTTGTTTTCCTTAAATCCCAACGAAACTTTCTCGTAATTTATAAGAACACCTTTGTGAAAATTTTAGCTTTTCCGTTCCGCCACCAGGACCACGGTTCGCCGAGCTGAAGAACCTTCCCATTCCGAACTTCAAAAAACTTCTCCATGGCACAAAGACCGCGCACTTCATTTTTACCGAGGGCACACACTGCAACATAAAAATATGGAAAAAAATTTTGATTGGAAGAATTCCCCCATGATGGTAACCTTTTGTAACTGTAGCTTCCGTGTTTGCGGGTGGAAAGGAATGGGGAAAAAAACTTTACCGAGTATAAATTCGTTGGTTCTATCAACTGATGTGCTATAAAAATCATTTTTTTTGTTATATGAAGGAACACCCCTTCCATCCCTCTATGGCCCTTCTGCTTTCACTCGCGCCATTCCCCTGGATCCATCCGCCTCTCCTACTTTCCATCACGCGCTGATCTCCCTTCCCCTATCTGGCCGACCTTCCTTGGAGCGCTTTAAGTCCTTTTCTTGCCTCCACGGAACCCCTCAGACTTACGGGTCCCTCGCTCCGCTGGAGTAGGAAAAACACCACCATGGTACACATTTTCCGAACTCACACTTTCACAGGTAGAAGATTGCCTGCATCTCTCCAAGTTAGTGATTATCAGATCGCTAAAGAGGAATTCCGATAGGAAGGGATATCAAGCATCACCTTTTCTTCGAGTGGAAAGATAATTTATGAATAATCCTCTGCAAGCTCACCCTCCGCCGGACGTGGGGAAACATTTGTTTCGGATCAGTTGGGGATGTGCAGCATAGCCTTGGTCTCGTGACTCGTGGGACTCAGTGGAACTATTCAGCTTTGCCTTTTCTGAAACGGGATTATTAAACGAAGCTTCCCAAGGATACCATATTACTCCGTCTTTTCGACAAGAAACCTCAGGCACCAGCGGAATTTACTAGAGCTAAAACTTAAGGGAGCCACCATGAGAGGACCCTAAAAACCAGTACTAATAAATTTCCAATATTAGTTACCATGGAATTGGGAATTAATATTTCTGCCAAGCACAAAGAGGCGCGGAAGAAAGCGGAAACACATGACAAAATTGCGCGGAACCAAACATTACTATAACATCCCCGTCCTACCAAAGAAAAGGCCGATGTCTCAAGTACATCGACAACATATTCAAATCAACAACAGCCAGTATAACTACTTCCTTCAAAATATTCAGTACATCCTCAAACACACATACAAAAAATAAAAATTGAAAATCGTAATAAACTAAAAAAAGAAACAAAACCGGCGAACACTCATCAAAAAAAAACAAAACATAAAATACTTCAGGGTTCCAAAATCCTTCATCACTCACCACCGATAAAAACAACACGCAAGAAACACAACGAAAACCAGACACATAAAACATCACCAACTCAAAACAACAAAAGCAATGTAAAGAACGACACCCAAAGCAGCAAACAGAATGTGAAGAACACTATCCAAAGCAGCAAACAGAATGTGAAGAACACTATCAAAGCAGCAAGCAGAATGTGA
>NHOR01000381.1:0-85802 GCA_002287245.1 Trypanosoma congolense | reverse complement strand
ATATAAACGGAGGGAATTCTGGGGATAATAGTAGTGCCGCTTTGAATTGATTTCCTTGCGGGGATTCATGTGAATTGATAAACTTTCGCTCTTTGACTTTACCATAACTGTCGGGCATGGACTGCCACTCGAATGGTTACACGCCATTGCAACTAGCCACCGAGCAGATTCATTTTCTAGGCGTGCAAATTATGATTGTGGCTTAAAAGCTTGAGTGCGTTTTTTCCTGTTAAAAAGAATAGAAAAAGGAAAACGTTTTTCAGGGAAGTGTTGTTTTAAGCTGCCCATATTTCTCTTATTTTCATTAACCATCTTGAGGGTATAAATGAGATATTACACTTATTGTTAAATACAATGTACTGTCATGTGCTTTGTTCTTTTGTCTTATTGGTGAATGTTTATTGTTTTAAGAGTTTAAAAATACAAATGACGCTTTTGAAACAATGAACCGAAATTCTCAAGCAGAGCTAAAAAAATGCAAAGCGACCTATAGCCAGTGGTGGAACGCATTAAGAGTCATAAGGCGCAGAATGAAGAGCTGCGAATAACTGTCAAGCAGATTCAGTCTCTCGCAGGTAGTCTGGATCCTGCAAAGTCTGGCAAGTCCAGAATAGACGGAGTTGTGAGGAGATTACAGTCGACTGCTGATAAACAATTGGGGAGCACAGGCTTAGATGCCAAGGTGCCGAAGATCGTTTAAGATTTGAAAAGGGTGAAAGAGTGTCTGCAATCATTTGTATGCAAGCTGAAATATGGAAATCGAGGGAGCAATACGGTAAGTCAGCCGGCCTGACTAAAGGGAATCGCGACACCACAATGCAATGATGACTAAAGGAAGCACACTCGAGTTTTCTTTATTCTTTCTTTAACTGGGGTGTGAACCACAAAACAAAGTAAGAAATAAAAAGATTTAAGGAAAATATGACAAAACATGAACAGTTATTTTTTCGGAGCATGATTAGTTTCAAATCTTTTTCTTTACGCTAATTGGGGGCTGGCGTTAGAAAGAACTGAACAGCATCACTTTTTAAATTTATTTTGACACCCTCAACGGTTTCAAGCGAAGTCACGAGGAGAGTGTGGAGCTGCTGGTTAAGGTGTGTGGAGAATATTTTCTTTCTGGCATTTATTCGGAAAATGTCCATTTTGTGTCCACCATGTCCTCTAATCCAACTCACGTTTGACGGTTCAGAGAGGTAGCGGGGAGTAGATTCTTTTGATGGGTAACACCTCCTCCAGGAAAGGGTCATCTAGTAGCTTTCCCATCAAAGCTGCGCACTCAGAGTGGTGTCGTCTGTGGAGGTTAGGCACATGACTTCAAAGTATTTGATTGTATAGAAGTACGAATTAGTGCACGATTAAAAGCTTTATCTAAGCCTGCGAATTGTTTTTGCGGTGTGTGCACTAAAATGGTTAGTTGCAATAATATAGTAAAAGGTAAAGAAGTAAATAAAAGTTTGAAAAAGGTGAATATAGGGAGTTTTATTCACTTGATAAAGGGTCTTTGTCACCGAGCGCACTTTCAAGAGCCAGAAGTTTCAGGCATGGCGGTAAGGAAACTTATAAGTGTAATTACGGCAGCGCACATGGCCAGGCAATCGTTTATGCGACGACTGTTGCAGCTATGTGTAACAACCGTGGCTCATACCGTGAATAGTATTGGTGGGATGTGGTTGGCTTCCTGGGTGTTCCTGTGCCCAAAACAGCAAAGTGGCCCGAACACACTGCCACAGCCGTAAGGGACCTTGACACGCCAAATGCGCCTCTGAGGTGATCAGAGGAAAATGATGTATCAAGCACCGCTGGATTTTTCTTTTTCGCTAAAACCCTTCCCCTTGTAGGGATGGGTTCGAAGTGGTGACAAATGTGAAGCGATGAGAAAGTAATAACGCCATAGCCCATAATCGGACAAACTGACCTGATAAAAATTTCTTTGGTTTCCAGAATGTCCCAATGCTATTCCCTCCAAAAGAATTCTTTCATTCGCTTCCTAGTCGAATAGAAACAACTTTTAAAAAGTCAGTTTTCTTCAATTTTCCTTTACTTTACGGGACTTAAGTAACAAAACTTTTTGATGTTTTTTGTTAAGGGAATCAGAGTGAACATAATAGAGGATGCAAAGAAGCATGTGGAAAACACAGATGTGTCAAAGGGTAAATGTGGAGGGAAGAGAATTCTTGATTTTATTTAGCATGAGGATGTGACTCTTCTAGGTTAAAGTGCTCATATGACGATAAAGGAAGTGGTTATGAGGGCTGAGATATGTTTGTTGGTACATAGGTACTTAATACACTTCACGGATTTGAATGTGTGAAATACTATCAATGAAAGTAAGACAATATTTGTGTTTTTATGCTTCAGAGTGTGGGTGAATGGGATGAGCTTTTTCAATTCTAATTATTCAAGTAGAATGACACATCGCGTAAGGGTCTTGTAAAAAGGAATTAGTTACTTCACCTACTTAAAAGTGTAAACCCACTTTACGTTCAATTTTAAAGTTATAGTTATTTATCGCTTAGTTGTCAGAACTATATCTTGAATGATCCAGTCACAAGTCGTACAGTATATGGTCGTATGCCTTACGCTTACGTGAGGCGTCAGCAATAATCTATTCTATAGAAGTAGACATGCGAGGACTTGTTTTTTTATTTTCAGTTAAAAAAAATAGGAAGCAAGGAGGATATTTAGATATCGAGGTTGTAATAAGGAGAGCAAATAAATTTCTGGAATGGGGCTTGCGGTTGAATAAATTTCTGATAATAATTGTCCATATGCAGGGAAATGACTTTATATGCATTTAAGTGTTATTGAGGCAGGGTCAAACCAGCGGAAAGTGCACTTGTCAGCGTTATTTATTAATGCTCACATGAGTTTCACTTGTTATTATCCAAGACAATGCAATTAAAACGATACAGTGTATTGTTTTATTTGCATCCCAATGTGAGAGTATTAGGTGTTGCTTAGGATTTTATCTGTACACATTGAATGGTACAGTCACAAGAGAGTCGGAAGGAACGACTCACCATTCTTTTAATTATAGAAATGATGACACAGCGTGTCGTTTCGCTTTCACCTCCCTTAGAAGTTATTGTTATTATTTAGTTAACAGAAATTGCATCTTGATTCACTCAGGTGAGAAAAAAGGAGATCAGTTATCGTGGTGGTTAGTTGTACGAGTGTAGTGAAATTGAAATACATGAGGGGCAGTTAAATGGTTACAAATGGGAACGTGAGGTTTAGAGTCATTTATTTGTTGACAAGAAAAAACACTCAGAAATTCAAGCAGAATTGGTCCAAAAAAGACGACGGTTGCCTGATGGAGAGTTGGTTTTGGGATTTAGTGGAAAGTTCGTGAGTAGGCCATTTGCGTGACCTGCTTTGGGGCTTTCTTGAGGGGATTTTCATTGATAGTATAATGAATGAGACTCAGTATCATTTATGCTAACACGTATTACAGGTGTAAAAGTGTGCGATGCGGGGGAATGGGAAATTATTGTGATATGAGTGTTGGATAATAGGGCTACGTGTTTTCTATAATTTTATAACAATTTACAAATGAAACTAGGAAGTCCAATGCAAGTGAAGCTAAAGCAAAGGAAAACTTTCCGAGTTTGAAGGTTGTGTGAGGTGTAAGAGACTTCTGTGGTGGGTCTATATTAATCTTTGATTCCTGCGTCCAAGTATGTGTCGTACGAGGAAGGGGCCAGATAGTTTTCTCCCAATGTAATGCGTAAAGATCGTTTGTCATGGCGTGGGCAAGGAGTGATAGCGCTTTGAGGAAATGAATTTTGCTGAATTGTCTCTTGGTGTCATCGATACGGCCGATTAGAGAACAGAATTTTCAAGGAAAATCGTAGAAATAAAAACTCTAATTGAGAATTACATGACAACATTAATGAAGTGACATTCCGCAATACCTTATTTTCGTGCGCGGTATAAATATGTATATGTATTGGGATTTTAATCACACAAGTAGGATGATACAGACACGTGGGATCCTGTGGACAAAATTAGGAGCACAAGATGGATTTCCTTACAAAGCGCAATAAAAGTAAACCCAATGCTGCCTCACTAGAAGCTTGTTTAGTCACATTACATCCCTTTATAGTGGCAACAACAATTAACACATGAGCATAGATATCGAATAATCGATAAATTTATTAACATGAGCAAGTGGAGAGTTGAATCTTAGCTAGATAAGCAGCGCTATTCCTTTATCATAGGAAGTGCGCTGTATTGCATTGACTCAAAGGCCGTTTTTAGTGATGAAAAGTAACAAAAGTAATTAAAGAAATTTCCTAATTGAGTAATGTGTGCTATGATTAATTGTTCTCTTTTAAAATAAAACAAGATTCAGTAACGCTTCCATTACTTAGGGTGCGACTATGTGCTGTTTGATTTTAGTGTTCCAATAGGAATGCCACAAAAAATATAAGAATTTTCTGAGAATATTTTGGGCTGTCATTTTTTCCCTAAATAAAAAACTATTTCATGTCATTTCCTGTTACCAAGATTTCCGCCTCCGTGTTTTTCTTTTATTTTCATAACAGATTATTTACAGAAAAGTTAACCGAATAATGGTGTGATTTATGATTGAAGTATGCGGGTGTCTTATCCCTAGCGAGGTGAACAGAGGTATTGTTGTAGCGATGACACTTTGTTGGAGTGGCCTTTGGGTCATCTTGGAAAGCAATAGAAATTAACACCAACGATCACCATTCAAGTCACTCATTTTCACACGCAATCACTTCAGTCAGTCATCTCAAAATAGTAAGAAAACAATATTTTCTACTGCTTCTTCTACAACGCATGGGTGTGTGAAAAATAAAGTGGAATAGAAATGAAGCAGCACACGAGAGCTGAAGGCAAAATAACAGCACTGGTATTCCCAATGCCAGCAAGGTGTTGAGTGCACGGGAAGTATATTATTCTTTGTGTGTTTCAAGAGGGAATTGTGCTTTTATTGGCATTCAGGCAGCAGCGTGGAAATGTGCTGCTCTCTGCAGTGCCTCATTGTGCTGTGCCCATGTGTTGGAGTGAAGGAATTATGAAAGCAAGTGACAGTGGTGGAAGCGATGGGGATGCGGTGGAGCCACTTGATTGATTGGAGTTGGGAAGAGCACTGACCCTCCGTGGGCTGAACACCATTGCATGTCATTTGTGTACATGACTGCCTGCGCCATTGAGTGACTTCGCAGTGTGAGGGCAGTCACGTAATGTTGTCGCAGCGCACACTCGAAGCAGGCACTGCGATATCAGATGGACCATATTGCCTCAGTGCTGCCTTCACTTCAGGTGGCTTTGGTTTCCTCCGCATTGGCTTTTGATGAAGGTGAACTGAGCTGCACAACTGTGGGAAGTAGTCATCGCATATTAACAGCTCGGAATGCAATTTGTTTGAGTGATGAACTGCTGGTCGTACAGCTGCTCCGTGACTTATTCCTGTGAGCAGTTGGACGGAGGACGCAGTTGAAAATGGTGTGCGTGCAGTGTTGGTAGCAGGGAGGGATGTGTGGTGCCAGCTGACTTTGGCTGCACGCCCCTGCAACAAATGCTGCCTCCAGTGGTGTAATGTGCAGTGAGCTGAGGAGGAAGGCCATGTGTGCGTGTGATGTAACAGTGCGAGTGCGGCCCATTTGTTACGGGCACTTTTCATATTGCTGCACAGCCGCACTTCAGAGCACTGATGTGAGAGGGAAGCCCATTGCACTCGAGTGCGTGACGCGGTGTGGTTTAACAATCTCCACTCCTGGCATTGGTCTGCCACTTTCTCATATAATTCATAATCTCCATTGAAGGATTTTTATTCCCTTTGAATGCATGTGATGGAGTGGTGTGGTGCCGCTGCCTCGCGTTCTGGTCGTTTTGCCGAAGATCCAGGAATTAGTGTGTTTTCGTTGTTGTGCATGGGAGAGTTTGAAGTGTTCATGTTAAGTTTAGCTATGTTGAAACTCAGTGAAATAGTGCGCGTGGGTGAAGTAATGCAGATTATAATGTTATTCAATTGATTCAAAATATACTACTCGGTTATATGGGATCTTCCTCAACCTAAGGCGAATTCCTAAGCATAACGCAAGCATGGGCCACACATCCCCTTTTCATGAGGTTCCATGCTAAACATTGAGAGTAGGGTTCAGTATATGGTATAGTTTACGACGAATGATTTTAGTGCCACCTCCCTGTTCCATAGCCAGCAGCTTGGAGGATTGTATTAATAATTATCACTGTTTTGTATCTTCATTCCTCAATAACTATTAGCTATTGCCATGTTTAATCCAAAGCGTAACCTTCGTACGCTGTTGCTAAAATTTGTGTGATTCTTATTTAACCACCTTCATTTTTTTGCGTGTAAGAAGGAAAAGGCAAGGAAAGTGTTTTAAGTATTGTTAAACATCTGGGCTTGTTGAGAGGTAAAGGAAAACAATGAAAAAAAGGAATGTGATCCTCCACAAAGTGGGATACCAATCCCATCGGCCTCAGCTCCACGGGTCCTATAGGTTTTGTTGGGGCACTGAGGAGATATAACGATGACAGCTAAGAATCAGAAAACATCCCTTTTCCAATACAGCAGTAAGAAGAGCTGGTGTGAAAGATGGTGGGTGAGGGAGAATGTGTCAAGAATATAAGGATAATCAGTCTAGTTCCGAGAATCCAGAGAAATATCAGCTCATAGACATCGTATCGAGAGCCACTGCGGCCCTAACCTACAAAATCCATTGGCTCACGGTGGACAAATAAACGTATACTGGTGGACCAGCATCTTTCTTAAATAGTTTTATCTTGTATAATTTAATTGGAGTGTACTCATTAAGCGAAAAAGGGAAAAGGGTCTACTGCTATTATAAATTTCTTTTCTTTAAGAAAATTTTCTCTAGTATAGAGTAGGGTTGGGATAGCTCACCTAAGAGAATGAATTTGTCATCCAGACCATTATCAGTAACCCGTTTTATTCCACACTTAAAAGCGTAGAAAAGCGGCGAATAAGATTACGATCTTGTGGTCCTCAGAGTTAGGATGAAATGAAGTTATACCCATAAATAAATTTTCTTTGTACAATTATCACAAATTCCATTAGTGTGGGTAGGTGTTTGAAGCTGTAGATTTGTACATAAATGGAGGAAATTTCCTTTACATTCACCTTGACCCTGCACTGCTGCTGTGATGTTGTGGAACCATATTATTTTTACAGGTAAAAAGTTAAAAATAAATACAATTGCAGAAACAAAGGTTGATGCTATTATTTTAGACTGTCATGAGACCCCGGAGGATGCCGCTGAGAAGGGTGTCAAGCAGCGTAGCACCACAGCGCTGCACAACGGAGGAATATCAAAAGCGTCAGCAGACAGTGGAGTTAGGCAAACCTAAACAATATGAAAAAGCCAAAGGGTGAGGTGATTGCAGAGGTTCAAATCAAAAATAAACACAGGGTAGACTCAGATAACGGACTTTTCTCAAATTGGAGCGTGCTACATAGGAAGAGCACAGCGTAAAGGATTTAAGCAACTTGAAAACCGAACGGCTAGTGGAGCGGTTCAGGGCTGGGGAGAAAGGTGAACCCCATGGGAAGAGAGGAGTCCATGGACGAAGGTTGAGCGTACTATTGAAGAACAACCGGTTGCGCTCAATCAGGGGACTGAAATTAATTTTGAAAGCTGGATGGCGGAAAGGCAACCAAAACCTTGCACGTAACGCTGGAGACGTAGCAAAAAGCGGTGCTGCAGAGAGACAAGCCTGGAGAACAGCCCTCAAACACCGCCTAGGGTTAAGCGGGCCTCCACCTCGAGGTGGCTGATGGATGGGTAACCGACACATCCTGGAACGAGAAGGTCTTTCCAAAACCTTCTGTTCCCTTGATGAAGAACAAGTTGTTATGGCACATGGCGCGGGAGCGGCCAGCGCAGCCCAGGCTCACGAAGAACATCTGCAGTCGGATGAACTTCCTCCGTGATGGCCCTTTATGAAGCCATTGAACGAGTGCCCTTGTCTCCAGTCTGAGTCGGGATATCCCCTCTCACCGCCTTATTGTGATTTCGCTGATTTTCATGGTTTATCAGGTCATAATATGGCATCGCTGTGGGGTATGTCGCTTCCATTTCCCGTGTACGGGAGAACCTTGCAGGAAGTGGGGGGGGTGCAGTGCCGGTTGACGGATATGGGCCTGAGGGTGGAAGGTTGAATTTTTGAGCCACGATGGATCATGTGCTCAATCCCTTGTAGAGCGACCTTTCAGGCGTCAGCACATTAGAATGTTTTATAAGATTCTCCAAAAATGTCTTTGGGGTGCGGGACAACAATTTATTGAGCCTAAAGGATTTCACGGTGAACCCTGGGAAGTATCTGGGTGGGAAGCGTGTGCGGGACCACATCCTCCTGCACACCTTCCGTAACAAGGTCTGGGAGATGAAGTCCATCATTTCGTAGACAATCCGTGCGCTAAAGGGGAGGGGCCTTTGGACGCTGTGAGGCTTTGCGTATAACCCGAACGCTGTGCCCATGGACCTTGTGACGAGAGGGATCTTAGACCGCGCGGTTTGCCTTCCGCGTGAGGAAGTGTGGTGCATGAGTAATGAGTGATAGGACAAGCCTGATTCTCAGCATTTCCTCCTTCACTACAATTATGGAGGATACTCTAAGGTGGTCAGCTGTTCAGGGAAAGGAAGAAGGGGAGCCCCTTTAAGTGGTATGTTGTACATTTTGTCTGAATAATTTAACCGATCACAAAAATATAGGTGACGGCACCACTTTTTCCTAATCCATCCTTCTTTTTCATCCAAGAAAGTTGTCCCATAAGGAAGGCATACCGGTGTGGAATGCTGTTTCATCTTGTTTTTTCTCTCTTTTTTTTATCTTTGGTAGAAGCACTGAGTAAAAGGGGGCCAAATCATGTTTGGTGCTCATTAGAGGGAGGACCCGCAAGCCTCACCCGAGAACACAAGGGATGTGAGATTAGTCCAGGGAAAGTCGTGGTGTGGGGCCGAGAGTCTCATGAAGGAGACTCCAGAGAGGGTAACAGGAGCAGGGTTAGGGGTAACGGAGGGCGGTCTCCCACATGGAGGCGAGAGTGGTTCCGCGTTAGTGAGGTCCGGGAGGTCAGCTCAAGGAGACGAGCTTGGGCTTTAGGGGACGTGTACGGCTCATGGAAACCAGAGTGTGGCCCTCCGGAAACAACTCCCAAGTTGACCATGGAGAAGGAGTTCTGTCAGGCTCTTCTACATTGTATAAAGAACAAGAATAACATTAACCTTTTCTATTTTATACACCCGTTCTACCGTGACATTCAGCAGGACCTCACCCATTTCATCCTGGGTGGCTTTTTCGAGAATCCCGAGCGGTGCATTGATGAGGTTGATCGCATATATTCTCACGACCATTCTATATTTTGGTATGCGCAATGCCCGAGCGCCGCAAGGCTGAGCTGTGAGACACGCGTACGAATTTTTTGATGGTATTCCACGGAGAGTCCTGCAGAAAGTCACCCAGGGCACACGCCAGCGGCCGGCCTCACCCTTCCCAATCCTCGTCGACAGCGCCTCCGACCCCGACGACCTGGACTCCAGCAGCGACTCTCCTAGACAATATGGATGATATAAGAGGAAACTATACTCTAGAAAGCCACCAGAGAAGTCCACCGCCCAGAATGTAAATAGTGGTAAAGAAGGAAATGGATCCATGTGATATGTTTATTTTATTCTTCATGGAAGAATGTAGGTCAAAAAGATTATGAAGCAAAATCATGTTAAGAAGCACATCCGACGACTGTCAGGTAATCCACAAATCAGAAGAATCAAGGTCACAGGAGGGACCTTGGAGTATGGAGAAGGATGTGGTGGAGGTGCTCCAGGTAGGAAGTGTGACCCATGAAAACATCAACCTTTTACATTTTCTCGAGCCGACTTACTCGACCTCAAGGCGGAAGTTGCCCGCTTCACCAAGGGTGAATTTGTGAGAAGTCCAGAGCAATACACCGAAGAAGCGTACCAGCACGAAGAGATTTTATAATGCCTGCTCCGCGTGATGTAGAAGTTTCGCCACCTGGCTTCCAAGTTGATGCACTATGGTGGGCCGCCCATCACGAAAACCTATGCCAGATTGTGTGGAGTGCGGCACGGTTGGCAATGCGGGTGTGGCCCAGGACTTTGGCAAGGTCATGGTCGATTACTTACTGATCCAGGACATGTGGGACGAGGTAATCCGGAAATTTAGGGTGTGCACTAAGAAAAGTTAGGACGGCAGAACCCGCGTGGGCAACTTGTATAAGCCGTTGAAGGCACTCCGGTGGGGAATGCCGCACGGTTGCACCGAGCGAGCTGAGGGCGTGTGTATTTCCTAAGGGACATCCGCGACATAGCTGGCTGCTCCGGCCAGAACGCGTGAGACGTTTGTGCGGTGTACTATAGCGAATTGGGACAATAGGCGGTACCGTTGGAGCAACGTCTTCGAGATATGCTGCAGGATATCTATAGGCAAGTGAACCATGTCAGTGGGCGTAAGGATTAAGAAACCACATCGATGGGTTCTTCCTACACGCAAATGACCCCAGAGACGCTGCCTCAACCAAACTCAGAGACCTCATTTTCCTCGGAGTCATCCATATCACTATCCCTGCCACCTCCACCCGGGGTGTTTGTAGACGATGCAGATCACAAAGCGGCCGTGTTTCGTGTGGAGGACGGCCTCCCCGGCGACGCAGCAAACGGGGGACAGCGCTCTGAACAAGATACTCGCGGAAGGGACGAAATGCACGACACCCAAACCCCATCGGGAACCCATACATCCGGTTCTATTCTACCTCATCTTTTTACGGCCGCCTCTTTTCTTCAATACAATCTTTTCTTCTTCCAGTTCTCCCACAAAACTAACAAACAAAAGGTGTCCCCGTACGGGGAGCGCTGCCCCGGTAATAGTTCTCTGAACTCTTTCCGGTCATCCTTTCTTCCCTGTGTGTGTGATGCTTAAAGGGCTTGTTTTTTTTCTTTCCTACACTGTTGCAGAGGAGATAAGGTAAAGGTAGTAAGGAAATATAAGGAATATGAAGATGAGGGGGATACGGATTTGGATGGTGGTGATGGTGATCAGGGTTTTCCGGATGTGTGCGGCCGGTGGCACACCCAAGCGACCACCACAAAAAATAAAAACATGAGGCACTGTGCACCCTGTTTTCGGCAGCGGTGACGCCGTACCGCAGTGGTCGAGGCGGGAAGAATTTACATGGCACTTTGAGGCGGGCACTATTTGGAAATGAGAACGGAGGAAACCTCAGCACACCATTGGCTTGGCTTCCAGACACACACCACAAGCCCAAGAACCGTGAAAACTCGTGTGCATGTTACATGTAAAGCGACGGGAAACAATACCCTGGATGGTCTATCACACATGACCGAATTTGCACGTGAACCGTTGGTGTAGAAGGGCACCCTTATCATCTCGGCTCAACCGCCACCATTACTTTATGAGGAATGATTACTAAGGAATTGGGATGTGATCAGAACCAAGGAAATGGGTGCCATAGTGGTAATGGACGAACTGGCTAGCACACGTGTAGCAGAGACGGGTAAGCTAAACAGCATGCCGATGCCACGTGGAATTCTGTAGTCAAGCACTGCTTGGGAAAGGGACTGAACCTTTATTTAGAGAAGTCGCGAAATATTCCGAGGTAAATGCCGGGGCTGGCAGACGGGTACAGCAATCCAATCTGGTCAAAAGGGCACCATTCCTGCAGGGGAACATGGGAAACCCTATGTGTCCCTTACGGAAGCCGGTGCGGGAGAGAAGAAAATCTCCTGTGGCGGAATACTTTGCACGAACCTTTAAAAACCGCGGACTTCAACTACATCGCCGACCTGAATGCCACCTCCTATTTCCTCAACCACACCCTCGACAAGGAGGAAGTGGAGGAGGAGGTTGTCACTCACAGGGACTCTAACGAAGACACCCAGCACGGCCACCCCAGCATGCGTCGGCGTCACAAGCGCAACAGCAAGCATACGCTTTCCCGCCTTTTTGACAAAGAAGAGGGCTCTATTTTAACACGCCTCTTGGGGTTCTTCTGGGCCGTCGTGACAATTTAAGTTAAAATTAGCACTTTACTTGGTGACGCCGGCCACCTCAACGTGGTTCCAGGGTCCAGTACTCAGTCCAAAAGGAAGCCAAGCGCCCGCATTAGGCCCGGTTCGACAGGACGGGGGCGGGCAAGAGGCTGACTGCTACCGGAGAGGAAATATGCAGCATCACCGGCACCATGGGGTGAATGAAGTTGGTCGAATACTTCCCTGCACGTGCGGGCGTGCTACGTTGGATGCGCGGCGTATCCTGCTGCTTGTCAGCGGAGAAATCGAGCGTAATCCAGGACCCATGATTCGTGGAGCCCAGTGGAATGCTGGGGTCTCTTCCAGGCGAAGCGAATTGCCTTGGGAGGAGGCTTCATGAGGATGTGGTTTTGTTTTGTCTCTTTCAGGAGACACACCTGGCGTCGGCTGAATGTGCCGCGTTAAAAATAGGCAGATGCCAGCACGTGGGGCAGGCGAGAACTCCTAACGGGGGCGGGGTATCTATTTTGGTGAGAGATGGGGTGGGAGTAGAGGTGGGCATGCTAGAGAAGGAAGTTCCCGAGAGAGCGACAGTGACACTGAGGTTCTCTGCCGATGTTAATCTAATTATCATATCGGCTTACTTCCCCAGGAAGGCAGATGTTTCCAGCGAGGCGTTGTACACCTTGCTGGGAGCAAACGGGGCAATGGTGATAGGAGCAGACGTGAACTCACACCACGTGCTGTGGGATCCGTTGCGTCCGAGTGATGACAAGGGAGAGTGCATTGTGGATTGGTGTGTCCAGAACGATATGAGGATCGCCAATACCGGATTGGCCACCAGGCGACAGCCTGGCACGGCAGCACTGTCGTCACCGGACATCACGCTGTGCAGAGACTGTGAGATCTCTAACTGGAAGTCCGCAATGAGCCCGGACAGTGATCACCATTGGATCACGTTCGATGTTTATGTGGGCACCAGCCTAGACGTGATTGCTCCCTCCAAACCTGTACGTGCACTTTACTCGTGGAACAAGGCGCTTTGGAATGATTTTAGAAAATTGAGTGACGAGTTTATTTTCAGAGGAATGAAGAGGTCGGCCAAAGGTGCGGATGCCCTGAATGAGGCGGTCACACCTGGCACTAGGATGGCAGCGAAGAGGACGATTCCAAAGGGCAAGGGAGTAGCACCGCCTTTTTGGACACCGGAACTGACAAAACTGGACAAGATGGTTCAGGAGTGCAAGAATGAGCGGAAGAGAGATGCATTGATCCGCTGGAGAAGGAAGGTGCTAGTGGACACGGCCATGGGACGGTGGAAGGAAAATGTGTCGAAGTTGTCCACCACGGATTCAGCGAGCTGGAACCTGGTGAAGTCGATATATGCGCCACGGCCGCTAACATCACCGGTGCTGGTGGTGGATGGCCATCCATTGACCAAGCGTCAGCAGGCGCAAGCATTGGCCAAAATGTACATGGCCAGGTCAACGAAGGCACCGCATGCACCGGAAATGAGGATACCCAGCACTAGGCGCAGCACTTTCCGACCCATCACTGAGGCAGAGCTGGATGTTGCGCTGCGGGAGCTCTCTTCCGGCACAGCGCCGGTTGATGACGAGATACACTGTGAGGAACTGAAAGATCTAGGCAGGGTAACAAAGAAGTGCGTGTTGCGACTGTTTAATTGTAGTTTGCGCACAGGACAGGTGCCTGCCAGGTGGAAACGCGGAATCATCGTACCATTGCTAAAGCCGAACAAGCCAGCTGGCAGCATGGCGCTCTTCAGACCCGTCACGCTCACCAGCACACTGTGCAAGTTGATGGAACGCATCGTGGCGCGTAGGGTAAGGGACTGCATTGAAGACAAGTTGCAACCACAGCAGGCCGGGTTCAGGCCGGCGCGATCAACGCTGGATACGCTCGTGCAGGTGAGTGGTGCCGTCCGGCAAAGGGAGAATGGAGAGAAGGCGGCAGCAGTATTCATTGATTATGAAAGGGCTTTTGACTCAGTGGACCATGGGTGCGTGATCGAGGTACGGAAGGTATTTGGAGTAAAAGTGCATGTCGTGCCACGGATAGCGCGGCTCTTGCAGAGACGTAAAGCGCAAGCCAGACTAAGCAGCATGAAATCGGAAGACACCCAAATGACATGCGTTGTCCCCCAAAGACTCCGTGCTTGGGTCACTGCTGCTGTTGATTAAAGTGGTAGACTCGCCTAGTAAACGGCTTAATAAGATTCCAGGCTTCATGCGTCGCTTCCACGCCGATGATCTCACGATAATATGCACATGCACAAATATGCCGGAGATTCAGGAAACGGCGGAGAAGGGCATGGATTGGATCACCAGTTGCTCGGAGGAACATTACATGGAAGTGTCAGCGAAGAGGACGGTGTACATGTTGTTTGGATCCCGCGACAAAAATATACTGAAGCTGGAAGTGGGCGGGACTGGAACTTTCATTGGCAATGAGCGGAGACAGCTCTGCGCCGACTGCAATAGGGGAACGTATGGCGGCTTTGCCGAGAATCTTGCTGGTGCCTTATGATGCACTTTCACACCCAGCCCCAGTGGAGGTGGTAAAGACGTGTGAAGGTTGCGCACCGTCCAGATCCGACGCACCGGCGCCGGTGCGAAACGGAAAGCCAAGGAAGACACTTCTCAGAACATCGGCAATCACATAAGAAGGACATGTCTCCGGGTTAAAGATAGCGGAACCTCCCCTACAACCGACGACGTGACGTTCTTGGAAGCAGACCTGGATGCCTGGAGAGAAGCTCTGAGGCCCGGCACCCAACTGTTTTTTTCATAGTAGTGCGGGATGTGCAAGTGGTGTTTGCCTAGCGCGGTGGCACCACTTGCACAAACGACGCCACGTTCACCCACCGCCGGCGTAGGAACCCAAACCACAACCAAAACCCAAGCACCGTCCCCATTCCCGGATGGGTCGCCATCCAGAAAGCCTTTCCCAACCTTAAAAGCGCGTAAGATTCCCAAAGCGACGGAATCCCCTTTGGCGGCAACCATACCGACCCCCAAGCGTTCGCATCCGCTGAAGTTATTGGGCCCCCTAAGAACCCAAAATTCCCCCCTCCGAGAGGACCGGCGAACGCTTCCCATTTCGTGCCGGCGTGCATCCAGAGGATCATCATCATCCATCCCACCAAACACGTGCAACCGCTAAGCTAAGGATGATTACGGAAGTCCCTATAGGCACGGGTGCTCCCAGCGCTCACACATCCCTCACCGGGGGACGAGGCATCCCGGATATCACCAGAGAGGTAAATCCCACCCAACCCACAACAAACATCGCAGACACTCTGTCAGCACCAAACCCCTCCGCCGAACCCGGAGAACCTGTCCCCCAACCAACACCACGGAAGGTGAAAGTGCTAAAGACTCGCACCTCACGGAAAAAACAACAGAGCAGCAAGGAAGCCCGACGAGCCGGCGCAGACGATCTACCACCACGGAAGGCCCCACCAGCCCATCGAGCACTACCTGGAGAACACCTCCTCCCCCACGACAAACCCGAAATGCTGGACCCCGCGACAGCCCCTTTTCCTCTTCCTGACATAGTAGACTCCTAGGTCTCATTACCACCACCGCTTGCCTTTTCTAGGATCCGTGACCCTCCTCGAAGCCACATGTACCCTTTCCCGCGGCCCTGCACCCATGTCCCCCCTTTGCCTCCCCCCACCCCTACGCCTTGCATGGAGACAGGAGGCTTCGATACGGGGGTTAGGGTCAGGTTTGGCTTTTCTAGTGAGTCCGCGCGGTCCGATATCAAAAATGACTATATAACCAACCAAACTCACCCCCAGGTACATTCCATAGTAAAACCGGCAAAACATACTTGTCGGGGGGCCATCCCGACTCTGGGACCCATCCCCTCGACCCCCTGATGGGAACGCCGTGCCGGGGTACACCTTCTTTCAAAGTTCGAAACGGCACCCTTGGGGGGCTTCTCTAAGAGAGGGGAAGAGGGTTATCCGGAATTATTGTACTCGGATTTCGTTCCCTTCTTGAATTTTATTTAATTTTTTTTTTACCAAATTCCCTTTTTCACGAAACTCCCCTTTTTTGCGAAATTCCCTTTTTTGCAAAATTCTCTTTTTTCTCCAAAAAAATCCTTTGTGAGCAAATCTCTGGATTTTGATGGAAAAAGTAAACTGGTACTCCTTACCATTTCTTCATACAAGTTTCCCTTTTCCACTATGGGGCATTGGGGGTGCTTTTTGCCAACCGTCTGAGTACCTCGTTTTATTTCTGATTTCTGTTTTATTTTTGGGAACCCGCACACAGATTGCGGTGTGTGTGGTGCCTTTTGCGTGGACTACTCCGTTCGATGGTGCTGGGTGGAAGGAGGGCCCTGCTCCTCCTCCAACCCTAACCGCCATAGGAAAAACCACACCACTCCCTCACGTTTCCCACAAGAACTCCCTGAACCGTTGGCACCCCATGGATAAGAGTCTCCCCTCTACCCTATCTTTTTTTCTCCACACTTTCCCATTTTCCTTTTTAGTTGAAAAGGTTAATAAAGATGCACTTCCAACGTGACCTGGACAAACTGAAGACTGAAATATTATTTCCCTGGAAGAGTTAAACGGGAAGGGGAACTTGGGGAAACCGGACCGATGGCACGCACGGTATGAACCCGTGCCCTTAAGCAGGCCGACCTCCCGTCTTCCCCGACGTGGAAGTCACCGCGTGGGGCAGCTCTTCGGAGCGTCCATTTTAAAAATATTCCTCGATTAATTTTTTTGTCCATTCTTTCTGTTTTTTTGGTTGAAACTTGAAAAGGCTCGCGGCTCTTGAATTGTTGCTAACGGTCTGGCATTGAATCTCTCCCCTGGGACCCCTGTCCACCCTTCTCAACTTTTGAGGAGATGGCCTTGCCCATGAGGGTGATTGAAGGATGTCTTTTTACCGTCCGCTGTCCTCCAGGATTGTAAGCCATTTGAAGGTGTTGTAGGAAAGTGTGGACTTGGGGATTCTGTTAGAGAGGAGGTGGACTTTGGAATGTGGAGGAGGTTGCTCTTGATTCAGTTTTTCGTGGGGAAGGGAACCCGTGCGGAGGGGACGAATAAGGATATTTTTGACAAACTCTGCGACATTACGGAGGGTGGGACAGGGCTTATGAAGCAAAATTTGGGGGGCAAGGGTTCTCTCCAAGAGGCACTTTATGGAGAGAAAAAGGAAGATCCGTTTGGAGATGGAGGTGCATCCAGGTTTCGCTGTGGGTGGCACCCTTCTGGAAGGAGTCCATATGGCTCAGAAGCATCCAAAAACACACGGCTGCTTCGGGCACAGCCTCGTAGGCACGTTTTTGCGCACGCATGTCCCATTGCTAAGACCCGAAAGATGTGTGCGGGTTGGTACGGCTGGTCTAAGTATCCGGACTTGTTTCAGAAAGTATGGGGCGCAGTCAAGGGCAACTGCAAAGCGACAAACACTACAGTAAACGCTTCAGAACACTTGGAAAACTTACAAAATGCTTTGCACGAGATAAGAAGAGCAACTTCACAAAAGAATGCCAACGGTTACTCTTTAGGGGGAAACCTTCATACTAACGGACCCTGCGGCGGCGCAAATTCTGGAGACGCCTGTGTGACCTATAAGAAAAATAGTAAGGGTACACCCGACATCCCATGGGCCGATACAATCTTCACTGTAATCAATATCTCCGAGGCCCACCAAGCAGCATCCTAAAAGCCAGCCGAAACAGACCACCAAGGCCACGAAGACCCTTCGGACCATGCATCGGAGGAAACAGACCAGGATCCTGGCGACGACGAGAAAGAAGTCTAGGAGGAAGACGGCGAGGGACCTGCGGAGATCCCCGGCTCCCTTAACACCTCCAAACCGCCACGTCAAAATAAAAAACGCGTCACCAAAAAAGCCGCGGAAACCCTCCCATACAAGCCCAGTGACGATGGCATCATCCCAACACCGCCACATTCATGGCCCCTTGGTGCTTTTGTCTCTTGGCTTTAACGGTATAACAGCCTTATCTTCCCTCCCAGAAGGACTTCCCCGTTACCCAAACTCTAAGCCTAGCCAGCTTAAAGAACTCTTTCCCCTAATCTTTTCTCATCTTTTATTCAGGGTGTAAGTAGGATGAAGGTCTTGGTAGGGAAAAGTAAGCTGGTCCTTTTCATGGGGATGGTGGTGAGTTTGGTGAGTGGCCATAACGAGAATGCATTCAACGCACTGTGCAAGGTTCTTCAGGCCGCGGAGAGGGTGCTGAATAAGACGGGTGAGCACAGTGGTCCGCTGAGGGAAGCCCTTTATGGAAGGCCTGGCGGGGTTGTCACGGTCGAAAATGGAAAAGTGAGTGGGAAAGGAAAGTGCAAGAACCAGGTCAGTAGGGGACCAGTTTGCACTTACTACAACGGTGGTTACGGCTGTT
Organism: Trypanosoma congolense; assembly: GCA_002287245.1. Taxonomy (NCBI): domain Eukaryota; phylum Euglenozoa; class Kinetoplastea; order Trypanosomatida; family Trypanosomatidae; genus Trypanosoma; species Trypanosoma congolense. The sequence goes on along the minus strand of NHOR01000381.1, from coordinate 67,365 downwards.
TTGCGGAGACCTTTCCTGGTGCTATTTTGTGTTTGTGTACGCCGGGGACTGGACGCAGTAGGAGCTTTTGCGGCATGAACCATCAGCAATACGGGGACACCTGGTCGGGTGGAAGAGTGGAGCAGAAGCAAGATTTGTTTCAAAAAGTATGGGACCAAGTCAAGGAAAAATGCTCTTATGGAAGTGGAAGTGGCCCCACTCACACGGAAACGCTGGACGGCTTGAAAGACGCGTTGGACAAGGTCCGGCGCAACTTGAGACCAGGTGGAATCATCGGCGGCCGAAATGCTTTTTACCTTGGAGAAGCCAATTGCGTCAGGCCGCACGGGGCAATAGACTGCGTGGCCTACTTGGGGCTGAATAAAGAAAGCGTCCACATTCCCTGGTTATCCAAAATGCAAACTGCCATCGAGATTCTGAGAAAGCAGCAGCATGCTACGGAAGCTACGCCAACTTTACCAAGTCCCACGGGGAAGCATCAAACACCCACGGAGCCGGAAGCCCCCAAGAACCGTGACCCCTCGAATTCCTCCAACCCAATCACCACCGCGGCAGAAGATAATACTGAAGACACTTTCCACCAAGGAACTACACCACCATCACCGGAACATCAAACAAGTTCAAAGAGCCGCACCAGACGATCTACCACGGCAAAAGACCCCGCAACCACCAGCACTGCCCCTGACGAAACCTCCACCACCGAAGAGCCGGGTATGCTGGACCCCACAGCCGCCCCTTTTACTCTTGGCGACGGCGCCGACATACTGACACCCCTGGGTCTCTTCATGGCCGCCGCTTCCTTTTTCTAAAAACTATGACCTCCCTCCAAGCTTTCTGTCCCTATGTCCCCATTTCCCCTGTCTGCTCATGTCCTTCTTTCCCCATTTTTTCTCTGTCTCTAGATTTTAACCGTAATGTCCCACGCACCCCTACGTAACGCACTGGGAAAAAGTTCCCCCAACGGGATGAGTCAGGCACGGCTCTTGATATCAGTCCGCGGGCTCCGACATCCAAAATGCCTCCATAACCAACCCAACTCTCCCCATGTAGATCCACACAACCACCAAAATATACCTGTCGAGGGGATGTGGCGGTCATGCATAAAATGAAAGCCCTCCCTCCATCAACTCCTGGTGTGTATGCCGTGCCGGGAAGAAACATAATTTTCCGAAACCACACCGGCTTGGCAGGGCACTATTAAAGAGAGGGAGGAGGGCTCTCCAAAAATAACCACCTCCAAATTTTGATTCCCTTAAAATGTTCCATTTTTTCCAAAATATGTTTCTCTAGTTCCACCCAAGTCAATCGCCTACCCTTTAAAAAAACCAAGGAATCGAAAGCATGCCCAGACGCCTCGCGTGGAGTCCTGATAGAGATGAACACGACTCCTGGCTCCCGGAGCGCCCGAAGCCGAAATACAGGAAAGAAGTCGAGCCACTCCCCGAGGACGACGAGTGGATGGTGGCAAATCGGAGGAGGCAACCTCCCAGGAACCCCTCATGGACGATGCGGACTACAATCCGAGAGGTGCTGCTCGAGGGTATGAAGGACCCTCATAACCTGAATCTCTTCGACTTTCTCCAGCTCTATTACAGGGATGTTAAAAGGAAAGTGGCGCGCTTCACCGTGGGGGACTTCCTCCGGGACCCCCGGCGGTGCATGAAGGACAAGGTCCGGCGAAAAGATATTGGGATGAGTCTGAGTCAGATGAGGAGTAGGCTGCGCGAGAAACTGCTTTATGTCTCGTACGACTTATTCTCGTGCCATATCAAGACGCTAGGGGACTGGGTCCGGAGGGGAAGGAAGGAAACCGTGGAGGCTATTGTACGAAACCTCCTGGACCAAGCGGTGAAGCAGGTGCAGGAGGCACAAAACCAAGAGGAAGAACCCGTCCAAAGCAAACCACAGGGCCCAAGCCAAGGCCCGTTGTTCCTTCCCTCCTCGTCTTCCTCAACCTCCGTGTCCTCCTGGTTTTCATGCCCCAGAAGAGATAGCAGTCCGTCGTCGGGTGTGGAGTTTTTGGTGGAGGGAACTCCAATACCGAAGCCACAAGAGTTCCCCTCGCCCATGACAGAGCCCAAAAGACGAAAGAGACGAGCGTCCGCCTCCATGGAGTCTTTGCGCGAGGCCTCACCACCGATGCCCCAAGAGGCCACCCCGTCCGGAACACCGCCCACACGACAACAGAGCCAGGAGTCCCACTCCGATGTGGAGTTCTTGGGTTCGAACCCGCCACCCAGCCGGAGGTTTTGACGAGACCCGTGTCCACGCAGGAAGTGAATGTTTTAAGGGAAGATGCAGCTCCACAGCCCATAAACCCATAAGAGTAACAAAATTCCTTTCCATCCATCTCCCCAAAGAGATACACAATGCGTTTACCCTTCTGTACTCTTCCGGCCCACCTGCGAGAAAATCTGCGCGAAGAAGATACCCCGGGTAATTGGGTACAGGAAAGCCAGTATAACACACCAATGCTCATGTACATCTTTTTTGCTTGTTTGTTTGCTGGCTTTGTTTTTTCTTAGTGGGCATGCTTTTTTATGGAAAATGAATTTCAGAGCTTGACCCCCTTAACGCCTTTTTTAGGGCATGCCGCCTGTCCTCCAACCCCCAACCCCATACATCTGGGAAGGAAATCCTTCTTTTTTTCCCACCCCTTCTCGCTAGGAAGCAAACCCCGAAGCCCAGGATACCCACGAGATAAAGCTACACAGAGACCGCCCATGCCCCAAGACCGAGGACAAAGAAAAGCCACTGGAGAAGCCCACCATTCAAGGAAAAGACAACGAGAGCCTTCGCCCACCCTACTGGAGCCGTCAGAGGAAGACACCAGCCCGCCACGCCGTATACTGCGTCTTGTGGAGGACAGCCCTTCCTCATCGCTGGAGACGGAGGGGGTAGTGAACTCCCCGCCACCCAGACCGCCATTCTCCATCCCTCGGAAGAGTTTCCTTCTTTGGACCATGGAAAGTGATCTCGGGGCAGTGCTCTTGGAGCTCAGTGGGGACCTAGCCGTCTGAACCTGCACGAGTTTCTCAAGCCCACGTACCCTCATATCCAACCGCCTCTGGGCATGTTCACCCTGGCCGACTTTTTGGAGAATCCGAAGGCGTGTCATGTGGCCCCCCACCCGCTGGAGGAGGTCCTCCAAAATATTCCCCAGCTCTGTAAGGCCCTGCGCGAAAGGATGCTCTTGCGTACCTGGCAGTTGAGCTCGCGCAGCGTCCTGACGCTGGAGGACTGGGCGCGCCGGGAATGCTATGAGTTCGTGGAGCCGCCACCAAGAACGCTGCTGGACGAGGCCGTGTGGAAGACCCGGCCTCAGCCTTGGCCGTCCCCCGCGGGCGTACGGACCGCCGCTCCTCCAAGCTATGGGAGGAGTCCATGTGTGCTCTACCTCCCCCCTCCTCCCAGGCTGCCGCCCAAGTGCTGAACGATCGGCAGCCGAGTCAAAGATATTCTGAAGGAGGGGTGCAAGACCTGGGCGAACCTGCCGCTCGCCGAGTTCCTCCTGGAAGAGTGTGACTTCCCGGTCCAGGACTCGGTCCGGCCTCGGGGCAGTGTGGCAGAGTTCAGGGAGAACCCCGCCCAGTACTTACGCGATGAGGAAGCCCGGCAACGACTGCTCCAGGAAATGCCGGACAAGCTGGCGGACCTGACGGCGCGGGTCCGGGATGATGCGGAGTTCCTGCGGCTGCAGGGCCTCACGATCTTAGAGCGGTGGCCCAGGACGGCACCTTTTCGGGACGCGCTGACGTGGGCCACCAAGCGGATCCTGGCGGTCGCATGGGAGTTCTTCCGGCGGCCCGCCGTCCCGACGCCGGGTGTGTAATAGGGAGGGCCTTCCCAAGCAAGCTGAAAGGATGAGGCCGTGGAAGTTTTTTTATATTTTGTATTGGTGTGTGCTAGAGAATCCAATACATGCCCCCACCCTAACCCCAACCCCTCTTTTCCTCTCTGTCCCGCCCACTCATCATGACTTTCTTTTCGCTTTTTCTTCTTTCTAGGTTAGGGTCCCTGAAGGAGCCAGACATGAGAGATACGGGAGATACTAAGGATACTAGGGATACGCTGGAAGAAAGGGCGAGTGAAAAGTGGTCGACGTCACGAGGCAGAGAGAAGGGCCCTTCACAGCATTTCCTGCTGTATGTAGTCTCAGGCGTGGGCAGGAACTTTCGGAGGAATCCGGGGCGGTGTCTCCCCGATGGAGCTCAGCGCGAAGACATTCTCAAGACCATTCGGTACCTGGGCAAGCATGGGGTTTGGAGGCTGGAGGGCTTGCTGTGGTGGAAGCCGCGGACCCCCCTGAAGCCCATCCCCCAACGGATCCTGGACGACGCCATCTACTGGGCCTACAAGCAGCTCTCAAACGCCCCTCCTCCAAGCTCCGGGAGGCACAGGGTGTTGGTCCACCGCAGGGCCCCCCCCATTATCCAAGAAGACCTGGACCATGCGGAGCCGGATCGGTGACGTGCTGCAGCACCGGTGTACGAACTGGGATGACATGTTTCTGGCCGAGTATTTGTTGGAAGAGTATGCCTTCTTCTTCGGCGACCAGCCGCAACCCAAAGGCAGTCTCTACGACTTCCTCAAAGACCCTGCCCAATATCTGCACCATGAGGAAGCCCGAGAGCGTGTGCTTCAGGAGATGCCGGCCAAGCTGGCCGACCTGAAAGCGCGTGTTCGGCGCGATGGGGCATTCCTGCATGAAAAGGGCCTGAAGGTGCTGGGCCAGTGGCTGGACTACTTGCGTTGGGGAGAGTTGCTGGCCTATCCCACGCCCCGGATTCTGAATAGGGTGGTCAACAAGATTTTGGATGAACCGTACGAGGCCACTCGAGAATGAGGGATAAGGGACACAGGATATCTCTTGCTTGTTCCGTTGTTATGCTTTTTAGTCACTGAAAAGTCCTCTAAGAATTGTATGTTGTGGAGCTCAAGGTACCCTTCCTCCGCCCCCTGAAACCAGCTCTTCTTTTTCGTTTCTCTATTCCCTTTTCCTATTAAGAAACCCCAAGGAAGCCGTTTCCTGAGCATGGAAGGAGCGGGGGCGGCGAGAAGCCCCCCCCGGACGACATCCAGCACCGTGGACGACGTGCCGCTACGAGTTGAAGGACGAGCGGCGGATCCACCTGTACCACTTCCTCCTGGATTATGGTGGATAAGACTTCCCCGTGAGCCTTGACGTTTCTCTGGGAGCCTTTCTGTGGGATCCACAAGACACTGTTCCCAAGGAACCCGTACGCCAGGAAATTCTCCAGCATATGCCTGACATGCTGAGCTGCCTCTACGGGGATCTGGGCCAGAACCTCCGCAACCTCTGTGCGGGAGGCCTGCGCACACTGGAGGATTGGGCGCAAGACCGAAGCCATATACATCTCTCGACCCTCTCCGAAGTGATCCTGGAGCAGGTGTTCTTGGAAGCCTTCCATGGGTCGGCACAGCCCGTCCTCACGACTACCTCTTTCTTTTGGCTTCACTAAAAGGTCTTTTTTTGTCCCCTTTCCATGTTGGTATGTAAGTTTGTTATTTGGTTGCTGGATTGCTTGCTTACGTTGTTTGTGTGTTTCTTTGCTCCACTTATGGTGCCGGGGATGGAGTTAGAGAGAAAAAAGGGATGTGGTTTTGGATGGCGATTGTTGTTGGAGTGGGAACTGGAATGGCAGCGGGGGAAATGAGAAAGAATCAAAATCACCACGAGCTCGAGGACCTCCACGAAGTCTTGGTGGTGGCACTAATACGTGACAACCGTCGTGCCACCGGGCCGAGGCTACCGAAGGCTCCGGGAAAAGTGATTTTCGGGAAGCGCGCTGGAGGAAATTTTGAGGATCTCCAAAATGGCTTTCCAGAGGAATACGGAAAGGACGCGGGCTGAACAAACTCATTGGGGAAGTTCTTATACAATAACCATGAGCACTGTGCCAGGAAAGTCCATCCCACACGACCTTCCTTGCATGGGTACGGTGGGAGGAAATGGATACCCGTTCCGACATCACTAGGACAAGGCTCCCCAACATTATGCGGGAGGACTGCCGCAGAATTGAAAGGTGGGCCGAACCGAAAGGAAGGAGGAGGGTGCCATAATGGCAATAAGCATGGGTGGAACAAGTCCAGCTATCGGAACAAGCGGACTAAAAAGCACCTGGACACCACGTGGGATAAGGAAATGAAGACGTGCCCCAGAAGGCGCCGAACACTACTAAAGAGCAGGCAAAAAAGACTTGGTTGGAAAAACTCAAAGTTGGGGAATACCGCAGTAGCCCCAGCTGGGCTCCCGGTCACGGTCTCTGATGTGGGAAGGTAACGCGGATGTCTTCGTGAGCTACGGAAGCTGGTACACGCACTGCCCAAAGACATCCAAAACGCTGACAGATCCTGCATGAAGCCCTCGACAAAACTAACTTCGACCTCACTCACACCCAAAAGCCGACAACCAAACCCCTGCTCAACCGCACTCTCGATGATGGCGAGGAGGGGGAGGAGCTTGTAACCCAAGTACTCTCAGGCGAGCATACCAACCACAGCCCCGTCGGCATGCATCGGTGGCGCCAGCGAAAAAGAAACACAGCCAGCTTTCCAACATCCCGGATAAAGAAGAAGACGGCGCCCTCACACCCAGGCCTCTTCAGGGCCTCTGTGGCCCTTTGGTGCCGTCGGCGCCATAACACTCGCCAATCCGATGCTTGCCCCTAAGCCTGCGTACCCTAACCCTATGTTCTCATGGAGTATATTCTTTCCCCCATTTTTTCTTTTTTCTTCTTTTGTTTGGGGAGTAAGTGGGATAAAGCACTTTTCTGTGTTGGGGATGATAGTACTTGTCTTGGGTGTGCTATGGGTCCCGATGATGTTGCGGACACCGGAACATGACAGTAAGAATATTTTTGAAGTGCTTTTCATGATGATGAAGCATATCGAACGGGTGCTGATTAAGACGGGTACGCACAGTGGCCCACTGAAGGAGGCCCTTTATGGAAGGTCGGGCGAGGTCCTCACGGTTGAAAACGGGCAGGTGACCTCGACCGGCACGTGCAAGGGTCTGGTGGATAGAGGGTTGCTTTGCCCCTACCGCAACGGGGCCCATGGATGCCTCGCGGAAAGTCTGGCGGGGGCCTTGTTGTGCATGTGCACCCCTGGAGATAAACGGCGCAGAGACCATGTGTGCGTCTTGGGAAGCATGCGGAACCGCGGCGCGTGGTCGGGCGGAACGGCGGAGCGGCGCCTTCAACCAGATCTGTTTCAGAATGTGTGGGACCAAATCCAAAAACAATGCCTGTATGGGAATGGTGGTGGTGATTCTGCGCCAAGTACATTAGAAGACGCGGGGCGCACCTGGAGAGGACGAACGACGCCGGGTAATCACAACTTTCTCTAGTGAGGCTGGCACCTTGGATGGACCGGCTACGGCAGCGGCACCCGTTCCCATGACGTTTGCGTCGCCTACCACAGGGGGTGGCATCAAGACCAAGGCAACGTCCAGATTCCATGGATAACCAAAATTCTGGACGCTGTCAAGGGAATCCGGGCAATCTCCCCACAGGAACCCCACCCAAAGAGGCGGTCGTTCTTCCCCCCGTCCACCACAGCGATGACGACCCACGTCGTGGGGCGCGTATGATGCAGACGAAACCCTTGGTCCAAGCCTGATCACGGCGACCGGTCACACACCAAGCGCTCCCGGTGACGAGGCTCTCGCAGCGACGAACACGGAAGTGTCTCCGCGCCACTCTCTTCCAGCCTTTTGGGCTGCTCCTGGCCGTGCTTATGTAAGAACATTTCACCCATCTCCAACCCACATAATCATCATAATCCCCATCATGGTAGTCCACCCCCTTGTGTCACTTTTCATGGGTTCTTTTTTTTGTATCCTGTGTTTCTTCTTAAGTTAGGGTAGATGCAAACGGGAAGAGAACTTTGGGTGCTTCTCGTGGGATGGTGATGGTCGTGGTGCTGTGGACGGGATCTGCATCAGGGACGTGCACGATCGGCCCCAATCACAATGGAGCGCATCATGACACGCTGTGCGCTGTTGTTTTGACGGCAGCGCAGAAATAAAAAGCCACAAACCACCCTGTGTCAGAAAAGTCCTGGAACAGGCTATTTCCGGAACGCCTAGCGTGAATCGAGTGTTCCGGTGGGAAGATGCTCTCAGCAAGCTTCTCGTGAGCCGCGCCTTTGGCCCGCAGACGTAGGTAGTATTCCAACGCTCTCCGGTGTGTCACCTCGTTCATTGGCCTCAGCCGTGCCTCACACAAAGCATCATTCCGGTTGGCAGCTTTGGGAATACCCGCCACTATGTGCGCCGCCTGTGCCTGTACTTTTTCCAGTCTTTCCCGATCACTCAGCTGAGATGACAAACCACCACGACGCAATGCCATAGCAAACCTTGGCCTGGTCCAGCGCTAGATAGAAAGCACGCAACTTCTCCCTGTTTGGGCCCCACTCTGGCGACGCCACGGCCCTGAGCTGCAATAGCCGCGTGTCCGCCGCTACCTTAACTCCATGCACATGCTTGCTCAGCCCCTTTTGCGGCTGCATGGTAAGACCGAGCAGCTTTGGTGTGCGCACTTCCTTCAGGACAGTCTCGCCAACCTTCAGCCTCAACAGGTTCGTCTCTCTCGCGCCGAACAGCGTATATTCGGTCTTCTCCGCTGACACCTCCATGTAATGTTCCTCCGACCACCTCGTGATACAATCTAATCCTTGTTGAATGGTCTGCTGGATTGCACTGAGATCAGCACTTTAGCACACAATGGTGAGATCGTCCGCAAAGAACCCATGTTGCAATCCAGGGATACGATTCAGTCGTTGGCTCAGTGAATCTACCGTCACAATGGACAACAGCGGCCCCAGCACCGATCCTTGAGGAACACCGCAGGTAAGACTGATATCCTCCTACAGCGTGTTGTTCACCCTCAACTGAGCCGTACGCCCCTGCAGAAAATCCGCTATCCATGCCACTAAATGCTTCTCAACACCAAAGGACATTAGCGCCTTGACAATGCAATTATGATCATCTGAGTTAAACGCCCTTTCATATTCAATGAACACGGCTGCCGTCTTCTCACCATCCCTCCTTCGTAGCACTGCACTCGTCACCTGCATGAGCGTATCTAGCGTGGATCGCGCCGGCCTGAACCCGGCCTGCTGTGGTTGCAACTTGTCTTCAATGCAGTCCCTTACCCTACGCGCCACGATGCGTTCCATCAACTTGCACAGTGTGCTGGTGAGCGTGATGGGTCTGAAGGACGCCATACTGCTTGCTGGCTTGTTCTGCTTTAGCAATGGTACGATGATGCCGCGTTTCCACTTGGCAGGCACCTGTCCTGTGCGCAAACTACAATTAAACAGTCGCAATACGCACTTCTTTGCTACCCTGCCTAGCTCCTTCAGTTCCTCACAGTGTATCTCGTCATCACCCGGCGCTGTGCCGGAAGAGAACTCCAGCAGCGCAACACCCAGCTCTGCCTCGGTAATGGGTCGGAAAGTGCTGCGCCCAGTGCTGGGTATCCTCATTTCCGGTGCATGCGGTGCCTTCGTTGACCTGGCCATGTACATTTTGGTCAGTGCTTGCGCCTGCTGCCGCTTGGTCAATGGATGGCCATCCACCACCAGCACCGGCGATGTCAGCAGCCGTGGCGCATAGATCGACTTCACCAGGTTCCAGCTCGCTGAATCCGTGGTGGACAACTTGGACACATTTTCCTTCCATCGTCCCCTGACCGTGTCCACTAGCACCTTCCTCCTCCAGCGGATCAATGCATCCCTCTTCCGCTCATTCTTGCACTCCTGAACCATCTTGTCCAGTTTTGTCAGTTCCGGTGTCCAAAAAGGCGGTGCCACTCCCTTGCCCTTTGGGATCGTCCTCTTCGCTGCCATCCTAATGCCAGGTGTGACCGCCTCATTCAGGGCATCCGCACCTTTGGCCGACCTCTTCATTCCTCTGAAAATAAACTCGTCACTCAATTTTCTAAAATCATTCCAAAGCGCCTTGTTCCACGAGTAAAGTGCACGTACAGGTTTGGAGGGAGCAATCACGTCTAGGCTGGTGCCCACATAAACATCGAACGTGATCCAATGGTGGTCACTGTCCGGGCTCAATGCGGACTTCCAGTTAGAGATCTCACAGTCTCTGCACAGCGTGATGTCCGGTGAAAACAGTGCTACTGTGCCAGGCTGTCGCATGGATGCCAGTCCAGCATAAGCGAACCTCATATCATTCTGGACACACCAGTCCACAATGCACTTACTCTTGTCGTCACTCGGACGCAACGGATCCCACAGCACGTGGTGTGAGTTCACGTCTGCTCCTATTACCATTGACCCGTTTGCTCCAAGCAAGGTGTCCAGCGCCTCGCTGGAAACGTCAGCTTTCCTGGGGAAGTAAGCCGATATGATAATTAGATTAACATCGGCAGAGAACCTCAGTGTCACGGTCGCTCTCTCGGGAACCTTCTTTTTCTAGTGCGCCCACCTCTACTCCCACCCCATCTCTCACCAAAATAGATGCCACGCCCCCGTGAGGAGTCCTCGCCTGCCCCACGTGCTGGTATCCGCCTATTTTTAACGCGGCACACTCTGCCGACGCCAGGTGTGTCTCCTGCAAAAGAGAGAATGATAAGTGATCCTCGTGGAGCTTTCTCTCCAAGGAAACTCGCTTCTCAGGGGTGAAAGTGTCCCAATGTTCCACGGCACTCCACGAATTATGGGTCCTCGATTACGGTCAACGTCTCCGCTGACAATCAGCAGGATACGCCGTGCATCCAACGTAGCACGCACGTGCAGGGAAGTATTCTACCAACTTCATTCACCCCAGAGTGCCGGTGATGATGCATACTTCCTCTCCGGTAGCCTTCAGCACGGCAGAGTGGTTCAAGCTGCTGTTATTTTTGCCAATGCATTATTGCAGAGATGGGCTTGCTACGCTTTGAAAACGATTTTTTAGTTCTCCGGCCATCCGCCTGAGCAGGGGTCGCCGGTTTGCAACATGTACAGACAACGGAAGTTCCTACCGCGTTCATCGTTGTCACGCGGCTGCACAACATGTCCCAACCAGACTTTCGGCAAAACACCACGAGAAAGGCCGTTTATATGTGCCAAGGTGTTCCCTTCGTGTCGTTATTCGAAAAGTTCCTTTCAGTGTCACTGGGCCCTCCCTATTGAATAACGCCACGCCAGGCTTTCCACAAAGAGCTTTCTCCAATCTACGGTGTCGCCCCGTGGCATTCAGCACTCTCTCCTCTGGTATCAGTACCGTGCACGGTACTTGAAATCAGTGCTTAATTTATTCTGCCAGAGCCATCGCACTCATCCCCATGCCCATCCGTATCACCACCAGAACCAGAACCAAGGTTTTTATTCGCATCTTCCCTAACTTAAGAAGAAACAGGAAAAAAAAATAGCCCATGGAGAGTGACACAAGGGGGTGGACCACCATTATGATGATTATGGTGGTTGGGGATGGGTGGCGTTCTTTAAGGAAAACAGCCAAGAAGAGCATCTCGAAGGGCTGAATTAGGATGGAGCCGTCAGGAAGAGGAAAGGGGAGGACGAGCGCACTCCCCTTCGTGGTATGCGTCTCTTCACCGGGAGCGGTTTCAAAGTGGGTCCATGCGGCGTCCCGCTTTGCTCCAAGAGGGGGTTGCGCTTCTTCCACACGACCAGAGTTTTGGTCACTGCGATTGTCGCGGCGGCGTGGTGTTCCCATGGGGTCCTCGGAGGTCCTCGAGACCTCGGGCTCCACAGCTGAAGGACTACCCACAGGCTCTCTTGGATGGTCCCGTTGGATCGCTTCCGCCCATGCCATGCGGACGCCTTCTCGCGTCTTCTCCACCCACGCATAATACACCACACAGAGATCCTTGGGAGTAGCGCCACTACAATACCCCGTGGTTCTAGGGTGGCACCCTACCCTTCCAAAATAAAAAAAGTGGAGCCTGTTCATAGAACTTTTTCTCAAGGCCTGCCGCAAGTCTTGGTATGCTTTACGTAACGCGCGCGCTATGGTCTTCTAAAGGGATTTCTTCCATGCGTGACACACCTCCCTTCCCATGCAGGCGCGTTTCTCGAATTTGGCCCCAGACGTTCTGAAAGAGATCCTTGTGGGACACTGTGGTGCCGATCGACCAACCGCCGCTGCCGTGGTAGGTACAGGTGTTTCAAATGGCACAGGGGTTTTCCGCCGCAGCTCTGATCCCCAGGGGTGAAGGGAGGCACGATGTGTGACCGGCCAGGCTTTCCGTGAAGACACTGTGCATACACCCGGGGTAGTAGGTGCAGAAGTGTTCTTGTTTAGTATGGAAGCTGTATCTCCAGGTCGCAGTTACTTTATTCTCTTCTATATACAAAAACACATTCCTTCTTCCATAAAGGGCCTCCTTCAGGGGCTCCCCACGGTCCGTCCTTGTAGCGTGCAGAACCATCTGGACGCACCTCATCACCGTGCAGAGCACTTCAAATGCTTGGTTGTTGTAGCCACTTCCCGTTCCCATGACCCTTCCAGTTGCCATCCGGATCATCATGAGCAGCATGAGAGTATTTTCCTAGAGCATCCTTCCTAAGCCTTGTCATGTCGAAGGGGGTGGTGTTTTTAATAAGGTGAAACACAGACACACGCGTCCCCAGAACAAGTGACCCCCAAGAGCGTGGCGTTGAGTGAAAAAAAATGAACTTAGAACCGCCAAGTAGTCGCGAAGACGACCGCACAAATAAGCCATGATAGGGGCGTGTTTACAAAGGCGCCGCTGCCGGCCACGCCCGAGCGGTAGGGAAGGATGCGGTGTGCCCTCCCCGGAGGCGGCACCACCCGTCGTGGCAACGACTTCCGTGAACCGATTCCAGGCCTCTTCCAGACTCCCTTTTTTTTCTCGCTTCAAGCACGGCTTTCCAGGTGCAGTTCCACCGGTCGACGCTGGCGGTGCTTCCGAAAGGCCCGCCATGGCCACCGTGGAAGTCTTCGAGGTGTCTCCCGCATAGCCGATGAACCGGAGTGTTGGAGGTGAATGGGTGGCCGTTTCCCCACATGGTGCACAGTCAGAGAAGGTCTTGTGTGATGGAATTGCTGGGGTAGTGGTTCTCACAATTACCGTTTATGCCGCAGCAGTTTTAGCGGTTTCCCGGGCTCGTGGTACTCGTGTGGCGGTCCTTTCTCAGTCCATCCAGATCCTCCCCTTCAGGCTTTCCAAATATAGCCTGCACCAAGACTTTCCTCACAGCGGGGGGTGGTTTGTCGTTTTCTCTTTCTTTACAGTCGCCACCGGAAGGCGGCAGAGAATACCATGATGCCCCCCATGGTGTTCGGTCTGGGTCCACGTCACAATTACACCAGAAACCCCCATAAACATCAACATCTTAAACATCATCATCCTCCACAATCCCTATTCCAACTGAAAAAAAAATCTTCGAAAAGAGCAAAAAAGTTTCATCCAATAAATAAAAACAACACCGCGATACACAAACACAACTAGCAAATAAAATGTCACCTCTCTAAATCCCATTTATCCATCACCACCCATTTCCTAAAAACAAATCCACCCAACAACCACCACCAACACCGTTCGTTGTGTTCCACATTCTTACCCCTCAAAATTGTTTCCAGAAAGAATATTCGTGGGAGAGAGCTTTCCTTTTCATAAAGAGAGTGTTTCTACAACAAAAGAGTCATTGAACACCCATCACTCATTCAAGAAAACCAATTGTCATGACCTGAAAATGTATTTGGGTAAAAATTCATTTTTACGAGAGAGGGGCATTTTCCCAGAGAGGATGAAATAATGAAAACAATACTCCATGAATATTTTGTGCGGCATACCTCCTTCAATATTTCTTGTAGAACGGCATTCCATATTTATATATTGGTGATCTTCTCAATTCACTTCTCCCGAGTGTGCACTCACCGGCGAGGGAAACATGGTTTCCAGGAAATCCCCGTACTTCCGAAGAATCATTACGAACACTGACTCACTGCCTATTCACATGCTCATCACTCATTGTACTACTCATTTTCTCCACCCAAAAGCTCTCCTCTCCAAATTTATTTTCTGGGAAGATAATTCCTTGGGGAGAGGTTGTGCCATTTCAGAGAGAGTTGTTTATTGATAGAGGATCCTTGAAAATTCATCACCATCCACAAAAAACATTATTCACATGACATGGAAATTAATTAGGGGAAAAATAAATTTTTATGGTGAGTTGCATTTTTCACAGTGAATGCAATCATGAAAATAATTTTCCATGCAGAGTGTGTGGTGCAGCCTATTGTCTTCGTCGTTTCTCCTCGGCTGGCATTCATTCTCGAATGGCATTCCTTCGTCGTAAAGAGTGCATCATTCCCCTCACACTCTTCTCCCCATGACACATTTGTCATTTTCCCTCATTATGCAGTGGTGATGTTAAATACCTCCGCAAATGTTTTGTTATCATGGGGATAAATGGTCCCTCAAAACCCTAACACTGTAGTCAAATCATTGGGAAGCATAGTGTGGGGATAAATTGTGAGCGATAGGGGCTGGATAATAGATAGGGTCTTCATGAGCGTTAGGTGCTTGCTAATGGATAGGAGCTGGATGAGCCATTGGCTCTTCCTATCCCACTCCCATAACTCATGGAAATACTCTCCCCTCCCCCCACTCACTCTCCCCCTCGAGTGAACTACTATCGACAAACATGTTTCCATCCTCATTATGGTTTTTTGACATGATGTTCCCTAACCCTTTTTCTCAGAAAAAAAACAAGACGACAATAACAGTGGAGAAAGAATTATTTCCTTTCCGTTAGAAAGACACGCAGAGAACACGTGTTGGGAGAAAACAGCTTGGAGAAAAAATATCTCTATGGAGAACAGCTAACCCCTTCTGAAGGAGGCATGGGAATGGGTCCGGGGTATCCAATCGGGTACGGCGCTTCCAGGAACCCACGGGTTTGCGGCGGCATTTTACACACCGCCCATACCATCCCCTCCATCACATCAAGGTCCGTCTCATCCAACTTGAGAAACTCCCGCCACACCTCCCATTCCCGTGGCCCCCAACCTTCTGGCAGCCCCGCATAATAGGTCAACTTCAAAGCCAGCACTCTAAATTGCCATAACAAGCGGGGGAACTCTTGCCATACTTTTTCCCGTCCCTCGGGATCTCCCACGCATCGCCACGGGTTCCGGGCGAAATCTATCAAACTAAACCGAGAAGCGTACGAGGGCATCCATGGATAGGCGGGTTGCAGAAAGGGGTACAGGTTGATTTTCTTTGGTTCTCCAAGGTTTTTTAACAGTACCTCCACGACATCTTTTTCCATGCTCCACTGGGTGTTATCTTGGGCCATGCATTCAGGGGATGACGAGGAGGGGATACCAGACATCAAGATTCCTTGGGAGAAAAGGGAATGTGTTAGGGGAGATTGGTGTGGGAAGGTAACTTCACATGGTATAACAATGGGGATGTATGATGATGATACAACTAAATCTATTTACAAAATACGAAAGCTCACAAGATAGCCATCACATTCACATTCCCTGCTCCTCCTTTTTAGGGGTTCTTTTCTTCAGGGTCCCCCTTGGCGAATGGTCTTGAAACGCTTGGACGAAGGCGTTGGCTAACACCGTGCGCGTCATCGGCTGGAGGTCCACAGTGATGCTCCATTAGTTTGCCACTCTTCCAGGGAAATAATACCAGCAGTATTCAATTTGTCGAGGTAGCGTTCCAGGTGCTTCTGCATGAGCGCGCGTCGGAGGTTCAAACATAAATCAATGTATTTCCGGGTGGCCGAGTCGGGTAAATAAAGCTCTGGCTTTTCCAGAAATGGTTCCATAGTCACGGAAGGTTGGCGGTGCATGCCGTACGGGTGGCCGTAGTAGTGGATGAAAAAATTCCAGGCATTGAGGGTGCTCCAATCGTCCCGGGCCCTCTCCAGGAGAGTCTCCATGTCGTTTCCATGCTCACGGGACTTGGTATCGGGTTGTTTTCTTGAGTTGTTTCCATGGTCAATATTTATTGGGCTTTCTGGAAAAAGATAGAGTAAAGTGTGGGAAGAGGAAGACAGTGTGAAGGGGAGTATTATTTATTGGAATGATTGTTGGGTTTTGAGGGAAAGCTTTGCTAGATAAAAAAAGATGCACTCAGGAGGCACAAAAGAGGGTAAGGTAGAGAAGTGCCATCGTGTTTGGATAATAGCGAAAGGAGGCGGTGGTGGGATTTGTCAGGAGAGGCCGTTGTGGAGGTCCCTTCTGTAGACGTGGTGAATTCTTCTTCCTCTTCCTCTGCATCGTCTTCCGCATTGGGTCCTTCTTGGATGGTGCTGTTACGGGACTGTCGGCTTTTCCATCTTTTTACCGTGTGTCGTTCGAGTAGCTTGAAGTCTTCTTGGTTGAGCTCATCTAGGACCTCTAGCCATTGGGGGTAGCTGGTGTCGATTCCCTTTCCACACCACCAGCTGGAACCGACGCATATGGTGTCAGGGCTTGTTCCTCCACAGTAGCTGGGATTGCGATTCCAGTTTATTATGTGGCCACCAGTTTTCTTTCCTTTGAATGTATCTAATGCGTCTTTGAGTGTCAGATTGCTTTTTCTTTTCAAGCAGGTTTGGACAACTTGTTGCCACGCCGTCTTGCGCTTCTCATGGTCCCACGTTGACTGCTTATTTTGCTGATTAGTACAATCCCAGTGCTGACCATCAGCGGCGTAGTCGGTGTTTCTTTCCTTGGCTTTGCAGCCCCACCTGTCCCCAGTCACCCCACACAGGGAATAGTGTCCACCGCTGTTGAAGGGCGCTTCATTTTCACCCATCGTACAAAGGCACAACAAGTCATGTGGGATGGATTTGCCGGGGTAGTGGTCGTGGTTGTTGTATAAGCACTCCCCGCACGAGTTGTGTCGACCCCCATCCTTTCCGTACTCTTCTGGTAAGCCCTTTTTCAGATCCGCCAGATCCCCTCCATCTTCCTTCCCGAAAATAACTTGACCCAAAGCTTTCCGTAACTTCTCTCCGGCTCGACAACTGTTGTAAAGTGTCGCCGCTGCTCCAAATAGATTGCACAGTGTGTCATGCTCCTGGTGATTGTGATGTTTACTTGTCCCTGTGCCCAGGACAGTGCCACTCAACCCCATCATCAGCATCCATATAAGCACCAACAACATCTTCCCTTACTTTACCTCCCTTATCACCCTTGTCACACTAATAGAAAAATCTTCAAAGATAAAGAAACGGTTCACACCAAAATCAAAAGGTATCCTTGATTAAGTGTGGCTCCCTCCATTTCGTATGATGCCTTTTCTAAAGAGAAATAGGGGAAAAGGAGAAGCCAGATAAGGAAGAGGGCAGCTGTTTATTGGGAAACCTTACGAGGGAATTTGATTATGGCTTATGTTTTAGAGGACGATGGCACTGAGAAGCCATAAATTGGACGGGGTTAGAGGGGTGCCGTCATCATGGAGGATGGCCTTGATAGGTTCCGGGGGTTGTTCGGTGGGTTGTTGGTTGGTGTTTCGTTTTCTCCTTGGGCGTGATGGTTTGGAGGGGTCTGGGGGGCCGGGTTTGGAGCAGACTCCTCCTCCCTTTCCTCCTCGTGGTCATCGTAGCTGTCCATACCGCGGTCTGAGGCTCCTCATCTTCTGGGTAGGCTGTTTCTGTTTGGGTGAGTGAATTATGGCAGTTGGCTTGCTTCTGATTGGAGCTCTTGAGAGCCTCCAAAGCAAATAAGATTTTATTGGCCCATGGAATGTTCGGGGAATTGCCAACCTTTGATGGATATGTCACGCAAGTTTCATTAGGATTCGTCCAACCGCAGGCGCCACTTGTAGTAGAGCCGCCACCTAAAGTGACATGGGTGTTTCCATTGCTTTGTTTTGATTCTCCATTTATCTCTTTTAGTTAATTTTCTAATTTTGTATAGTCTGCTTAAGAGATTACTATAAGTTTCGTATTTTCAATGCATTGTTTCTTGATTGTTCCCCATACTTCCTGAAACAACGTCTTCGTTCGTTCCTCGTCCCAACTGGTCCAACACGCACCATCCACCATATTGTTGAAACCGCACAAGCCTCGCTGTGCAGTACCCCCTTTTGTACACAGGCACAAAAACGTGCCCACGAGGCTGTCCGCGAAGCACCCATGTCCGGTAGAGTCGCAACACGGCAAATGGGAGCAATACTGACTCCTCGAATGCATGCCCAACCCACTACACCCACCCGTCAAAACGCCGTCCTCATTAAAGCTTGCCTTCACAGTATCTCCATAAAGAGCCTCTTTGAGAGGACTCGTAACCCCGTTGTTTTTCCCCATAAGCGCACTCACATTTACGGCAATTTTGCAGAGTTTCTTAAAAACATGTTGATTATTCCCAGATGCGGCCAGCCCATTCACCACAAAAAAACAAATAAAGAGCACCCTCCGCCACATTTCCCATTCCATCTCCTCTTTTCAAAAATTGCCCAAAAACTATGATCCCCTACAATACCTTTAAATCCCTTACAATTCTAAAAGGCAGCGCACGGTACAGAGAAAAAGCAACACGTCGCCAGCACCCTTTACTGGGGCCCCTCTCAGTTAACCCTGGCAAAACAAATTATATAAGGGTTAGGAAAACATGTGTACCCAATAATATGTAGAAAACAATTTTTCCTATACCTTCCATAGTGGGGGGGGGTTCTGGTGAAGACGTCGCTCTCTTTAAGAACCACCTAGAGGACACCTCGCCAAATAAGACCGCCATGAACATCACAAGCGCAACAACAATGAGAGCAAAGCATAGCCATATCAAAGTTTTTTAGCGAAAGGGTCTAACAAGCGACAGGGTCTACCTATCCCACTCCCCTCACTTATTGAACTACTCTCCTCCATAAATGATCTACTATAGGCACACAAATTTCCATTATGCTTTTCTAACTTTTACTTTTTCCATTAACCCTTCCCAAAAATAAAATATAAAGAGAGAATGTATTTCTAGCTGTATTCTAATTTTACACCAGCACGTTTTTCCGGAAAAAAAATTGTTCATGGAAATAAAATTTACAAGTTTTATAACACACGTCATGGTCGGGGAGTGACCGGCATCTGAACGAGATACCCCACGGTATGGAAAGGAATCTGGATGAAAGAAGTTGTCCCTCCGACCAACACCACACCCTGGTAAGGTTGGTACTGAGGCACAGGTGGTGGCCGCCGACACCGACACCAGATCTCCTCGTCGATGGCTTCCAGGGGTGTGTCGTCCATGTCGATGTATATTTTCCACGAATCCCAGTGCCACCTCTTCCAAGTTTCTGTGGGCCCAAAGTGTTTTACAAGTGGGGTGGCAGACATTCTAAACTTCCACAACAGATAGGGAAGGTATTGCCATACGGCATCGCACACATTCACTTCGGGTATGCAGTGTCGAGGGTTTCGGACAAAGTCTCCCAAGGTGAAGCGGGCGTACCGCCCCTGGATAACTGGGCATACGGGTGTCAAAAACCAGTACAAATTAATCCGATGGGGTGACATGATGCCTTCCAACAACACTTCCACGAAATCTCGTTCCATGCTCCAAGGAATGATCCCCGTGGAGATGGTTTTGTTTTCTATGGTCAATGTTGGCCAGTTTGAACACGTGAAAAAAAAGGGAGTCACTGAACTGTAGCTCTTCAGAAACAAGGGAAACAGACAAAGAACCATTCACAAGAAGGTATAGGAATTCTAGGAGGGTGTGCGTGTTGTATTGGGTCTGTGTGTTAGAGGAAAATAGCTAAGTAGGAGAGGGGCAATGAGGGAGGTAGTTGGGTGCTTTCCAAAAGATTGGAAATATTTATATCGTCGAGGTTGGAGGTCTCTTCGTCCTTCTCGCGGCTGTACTCAACCCACGCTTGGCTTTTGAGAAGAAGAAGAAGATCAGCTCGGTTTTTGAGGATTTGTTCTTCAAGTTTTTTAGCTTCTTTCATGAAGGCTGTGTAGTTTGTGAACTTAGTGTGCCACGGAATGTCATATTTTCCATCTCCGTTTTGATTGTGTCTGTAGTCAACGCAGATGTTTTCGTTGTGCTTGTCGTTATTTCCAGTACCATGACTTTTCCCTCACTCACATCACATTTTTCAACTTTATTAACATCGTTGTGACCCTTACTCCTCTCGCTGTGGCCGAAAATATTCTTCACATTTGGTTCAGTTTTCGCTCCCCCTTCCCGATCAGGCACACATACTCATCCAGCAAGCCGCTCATGTCTTTTTTCTGCTCCTCTTCCCCCATAAGTTCCTCCGTGCAAACCTTTTCAATTTGTTTAAATGATTCGTTGAATTGAAGGACCTTATTTTCATTTCCGCTTTTGTATTTCATCGCTTTCCAGCCGGCATCATTTCTATCACCTCCACTATTTTTTGGTGGTAGAATATGGGGGGAACATGGTCCTTCAGTTTGCTCCCCAGCATCCCCCACGCACACACAGAAAAAATCGTTGAGGAGCGTTTTTCCGGCTGTGCCCTAACACTAACCCACACAACTTCTCGTCGCACTGTTGTGATTATTAAAAATACTCTCCGGCTTGTTGAAGATTTTCTTCAAATTCCCGTCCTGTTTGGGGAGCTCTTTGACTTCATCCCCAAATATCCCTTTTGCCACCGACAGCTTGGCCTCATTGATTTTCTTGTTCACATCTAGGGCAATCTTTCGGCTCTCTTCGATTTTCTTCTCTCCCTCCCTAATCAGCTGAGCAATTTCGCGGTGCGCGTCCTCACGGTTTTTTGGGTCTGTGGGTGGCGGATGCTCCTCAAAGAAGTCCTTCGTCGCCCACAAAGTCCTTCAAAAGTTTTCAATGTTATCCGTGGTGGCATTATTAAGCATCTCCATGTCCTTCAAGATTGATCTATCTTCATTTTCATCGTACTCATAATCTGGCCCGTACATCAGGTCATTCGCCCTCGCCAGAATCCGGCAAAATAAATTAAACTCGGCGGCACTGGGATGCGCGGAGCGGAAACCCACGCACAACACCAGCGCCATCAACGCAAACTTCATTAGCATTTTCCCTTCCTAGATAAAATTTAAAACTGAAAAAAACTTTGACCACATCACGCCATCACAGTCGTCTGCTTCGTGAGCAAGCAAGCAAGGCAAGATAACTTTACACATGGCATTTCAATAATCAAAAAGAAAAAAGAAAAGCATTCCCCACCACGGCCGCCCTCCCTTCCACGTGGAGTCAGCGTCCTCCTCTTCCAGCTTCTCCTCCTCAGAAGCGTTGGGAGAGCCCCCCTCGTAACTTTAATTGGAGGAGTTTGTGTCGGTCTCATGGGAGGGTGTGGCATGGGGAAGATGCGTGGAGTATTTAGCTTCTTCATAGAGGAGGATAGCGTTGTATTCGAGCAGTTCGAGTTGAGGCAGGGTGCTCTCCGATTCCTCCGCAAAGCGCCCCATATCTTGGAGGTCCTGCGAGGCGTTTTTGAGACGGTTCACCCACTGGATGCCACCGTTTTTCAGGGCATGTTTGTAGTTCACGCAGGTGTCGCCAGGGTATTGTTCACTTGCATCGCAGGGTTTATCTTTTCCACTATGATTATAAAACCCGAAGACACCCTTGATGGTGAAATTGGTTTGGTCCCTGTCCACCATCCTCGTGAAGTGCGCCACCATACTGTTGATAATTTTCGGAGTCGGGGTAAGTGTGGCAGTGTTGATGCAGATGCGGTGCTTGTTGAAGTACCACACATCCGTCCAGTTTGAAAAATTAGGATCCACCGGGGTGTTCACGCCGTACTTGCAGATGCTGTGGTCCTGGTGTGAGTTGAATACGGCATCTAACTTTATCCACTTAGCACACAAACAAATGAAATCGTTGATCAAGCTCTTCCCTGACGGCTTGTCGCCATTCCCCCTGCAGGACTCTGTAAAAGTGTTGCCGTTGAAAATCTTCTTAACCGTCTCCGGTGTTGTATCCAGCTCCCCCTTCCCCTCACCCCCATAGTCCCGGAAAATAACCTGGCGCAAATGGCGCCTGGCGGACAGACGCTTTTCAACAGCCTTCCGGCGCAAGTCCCTTACAGTATCCATGAGTTCATTCGCCTCTTTGACAATGCCATGGAACCTGGCTATGATGGAAGACTCGTGAGTTTGTGCTTCCCATACGAGGCTCTGAATCTCCGGACCCACCTTCTCGATGCGCCGCATAATTTGTTTTTCCCGTTTCCCATTGTGGAAGAGGAGCTTTTCAGGGTCGTTCTCGGATATTAGGCGAATTTGACAAAATATCTCCGTCTCACCAGCATTCTCTTTCTTGGAGATCCCGCTTGGGCACTTTAGTAAAAATAAAAAGAACAGTATCATACACTTTACTCCTTTCTTTATCATCCTCTCTTCATAAAACACTATACGAGTGGGGAGCATACATGTGATGTGTGGTAATGCTCGTTGTACATGCGGTACGTTTTTTATTGGTGACAAAAAATTAAAATAAGAAAGAAAGAAATATTATGAGATTATGAAAAATATTTTTTTTGCACCCCTCTTCGATGGGCCAGAGCATGCTGCCGTGGGCACTGTTTCGATAGCTTTCCTCGGCAGACTCCTTGAGTTTTTGGATCATGCTGGAGAGCTGCTTGGCTTTCTTAATGTGATTGTGCATGGTTTTGAGATGTTTTTGTGCCTCGAGCATGTAATTCTGCCACACAATGCCGATGCCGAGATTGGAGGCGGCCCAGTAGTTCACGCAGACTCCATCACTGTTTCCATTGCAGCCCTTATTATGGCTAATTTCTTTTACATACCCCAAAATGAATAAGCGGCGAGCATCCATCTCCGCGCTTTGTGGTGTGATTTCTTGTTTACTGCTGTTACTCCCCAACAATTTATTAAACTCGTCGAGCACTTCTTGAATGCTTGAGGCTGTGATGGATGTTTTTTTCTCTGATACTTCCCCGCACACTTTTCGAATGTGCGGCCATCCTCGAGGCAGGTCTAGTTCATTGTTGCTGTCATTATTTTCTGTCATGTTCAGCCAGGTGCCTTGAAGGGCGCACTTCTTACATTGGTTCCCTTGACAATTACATTTCTTGTCACAATTACAATTATCACACTTACATTGCCCGCAGTTTTCTCCACAACAGCAACAACAATTCCCACCTTTACAACAATCCTTACAATCCTTACAGTCTTCAGCCGGTTGCCACTTTCCAGGCCCTTTTATTTGTTCATGGCAAACTTTATTGTTATTGTCCTTTCCCACACACAGGCAGTAGAAATCGTTGATGAGCGTGAATCCAGCCCCACTTTCTCCAACACCACCGCATGTCGGGTTTGTCGAAGTCTCATGATATTTCACCCTTTTTTCTCCTCCATTACGGTTAGAAATACTAGAAAGGCTTACATTTTGCAAAACCATGGGGATGTCTTCCTCTTTCGGTAATTCTCCGACCTGCACACCGTAAATGGAATGAACTAAATTATTTTTCGCTTGTGTCCTTTCCCTGCTCGCTAGGATTAATTCCTCCTCCATGCGACTGTAAATGTCCTTGACCTTCTCCATGGCATGCTGGATCTTCTCATTCGCCGTCTTCCTCTTGACAGTATAGGAAATGAAGTCCGCATCTTCTTCATCGGTAGAACTCAGTTTGACAACCTTCTGGTACGTAGCAGTGGATGTTTTTGTAGCGCGAAGGAGTGTCTCCAGTGCGGTTCTGGTCTCCATAAATTTTTCCAGCTCGTCAGGGATTTTTTCTGGCTCTCCCTCGGCCACTTTTAGAATTTTGCAAAGCTGCTTGAATTCGACACTGTTATACTGTTTATATGTGTTAGCCATAACGATCATCATAATCAGCATTGTCATAAATACACATTTGATCATTATCATCCTAAATCGTGTGATAAAATTGAAAAACGAATAAAAAACGGAATAATATAGATACCATTATTTGCTTGAATTTTTGCTTCATTATCAGATTAGAGTAATCAACCATATTCAACTGTGTGGCTTGGTGAGGTACAAAAGTTATTCATTGAACACACAATACCGTCCGATGTCTGTCTGTCTGCTTGTAGAGCTAGAAATTTACTCCCCAACAATTTGTCATCGGTTATCAGTCAAAAATTGTATTCTAAACCCATAAGTAGATATAGGTGTTGTACGGTGAGGGACTCCATGTTAAGTGTATGGCGGTAATTATCAATATATAATATGATATAGGAGACACACTCAATGCAGCAGGACAATATATTGTAAACATTGCCTTTGATTCGATACTCTTTCTGAATAACTCTTCCTCCAAACATCTCGCAACGGGAAGGTTAGTGTGTTGGAGTTAGGTTGTGGTTCGAACATGCGGTTTGTTGGTCATTACAAAAATCACGTGAGGGATTCGGTGATATATATTTACTCACTAGCTGTGGTGAGTGCCCCTTCTGAAAGAGATATGACAAAAAATAAGTTCCCTCGAGAATGGCGCTTTTGTTCTGAAATAATTTATAATTGATGTTAGGTATACCTATGTTTTTCATATCCACCTCAAGAAAATGAACGGATTTCCATGTTTATTATTTTTATGTCGTTCTATAACTATATGTTACACAGAAGGTCCTCTCTAACTCTGTCGGCATGGAATGCCATTGGCTGGTTCTTGTTTTCTCACTAACCGTACTACTCTTTTGCGGAAAATACTTCTGCTTTACATCACTTTCTATACATGAGGTGACCATTAAGAGCGCCACAAAAGTAAAAAGAAAACGGGCATATCTCAAGGGGAAGATTTAATCTTCTCCTTCCACGGTTGTTGTTCCAAATTTGTTTCTATTGCCTTTTTGTTGATGTGGTGTCCTATAAAAATAAATAAATTATCTTGGCAAGGAATACACTTTGTTAATATTTTTTGGGAAAAAATGTGTTTAATCACTTTTATTTTAGTCAAGAAGAAAGACTGAGAGAGGCCAATGGGCTCGGTTTATGAGATTGCCGTTCTTTTTTGGGTTTGTTCGATTTATAGCTGTTAGCATTTTTGCCTTTGTAACCTCTGTGTTGTTTGCAAATGACTTGTATTCTTCAACATTCTTCTTTTGCTTGGTTTTTATATGATTTCCTACATCTTCCTCTGGTGGCTCATTTTTGATTGCTTCATAGGGTTCTGTCCACCATTTGGTTTTAGTTGTGCATGTGTTTGATAGTCGTTGTGGTGGCAGTGGTATTACCTCACCAGTGTAATTTACACATATGTTGCTAGCTCTGTCTCCAAAGCATAATGGACCGTTACATTGTTCAGATTCATTTCCCTCAAGTCTTTTATTGTTCCTGTACACTTTTCCTTAAATGTTTCTAGTGTGCTTTTTAAACTTTTTTTACTCTCATTTTTTAGGAAGTTTTTGACGATTATTTCCCATGTTGTTTTACAACTTGACGACCAGGACCAAACCTCATGAGTCCTAGCTGTGGAGCTCGTAATTCGTTAACGTTTGTCCCACACGGGGTGTCTTCAGTTTTATTTGAGTCCCCATTTGGGCCCAGTGTGCACAGGCAAAGCAAGTTGTGTATGGCTGACTCTCCGGGATAGTGCCTTCCTCCGCATGCTCTACACCATTCGATGCGGTGGTTATGAGAATTAAGTTCGCCGTTGGATCCGTACTCGCCGGGCAGATTAAGCTCGGAAGTAATTTGCTTCTGTTAATTTTAACCATAAATGGTTTGCATTGGGGCTTTTTTTACTTTCAGATTCTTTACTTTTTACCCATTTGTCCACCACATTTTTGCTGCAGCTCCAAGCACGTCACAGAGTAATATATGTTCTTCTTTATTGTAATGCTCCTTATTTCCTCCAACAAGTGCTACACAGCCCACCATTACCACCAGACGCACTCTCATTGTTGGTAACATCTTTCTCACTTTTCTCTGGTCCAAAGAATAATGATGAGAAAATTAGGAAGATATTTTCCCCTACGTTTTTTTATTGTTTATTTCAATTGTGATATTTAGTTGGTTTATTTTTTTAGAACTATAAAGTATCTATGAGGAGCCTTCGAATGAGTGAGCTATAAAGGAGAACCACCTTGATGGTTGAAAAGTTAACCTTACACTTTGTCCAATAAGACCATCAGAGCACCACCTTCTTCATATATCTCTTCACCTTCACTACACAGGTTTAATAAAATCAATAAAAAAATATTAGGAAAATTTTCCACCAGTGAAAATTACTTTCACGCCGTGCTAGTGGATAAGGCTCTGTGGCTCCAGTAAGTAGAAAAATGGGGAATAGTAGTGCATATCGACCAGCTTCTGTACTGCTGTCTGTCACAAGAGGACGAGTTGTATTCGTTTTCCGTGCGTTTTACGTAGCGTGATAGAAGCGTCCCCCATTCTGTTTTTTCAGAAAAAATGAAGAATAAATACTTTCCGTTAGAAATACAGGGTGATAACTGTGTCTTGAAGGCATGTATACTGCTGGAGTCCCTCGTACAATCACCTGAGGCTGAATTTCCAGCAGTGCTTCGAGGTGCCCCTCCTTATCCCCTTATTCTTGGGACCTCTTGTGAATTAGTTTTCTTCGTGGCTGAGCGGGTGTGGTGTTTGACGCATAAGTGTCTCTACCGATGATGATGTGGTTTATTTCCCTTCTATCACCAAGGTTACTTTACTCATCTCAGCTTTTCTCTCGTTCACGTTTCCTGCGTGTGGAGTATCAGATTTCTCTTTTTTGGATTGGAGATTCCCAATAATCTTTTCATTCTCATGCAAAATGGTTATGTGCACGTTGCTTTTCTACACGAAATGCTTCTTAACAACTGCGTCAAAATAAAAAATGAGGAAGACATACTAAATTAAAAAAATTAATGCACAAAATGAATTTTTCGCACAATAGAATGGATAATTGTACACTCCTCTTTCTTGGATAAAAATATATAGTATAGTATACATGCGATAAATATATAAAGTTTCAGTTCGATGTGAATGAACACATTTATTGATTAATAATTTGTAAAAAAAAATGTCAAATTTAAATCACCATATTTTTTCTGTACTTCGTACATGTTCTTTCCTCGTCCTACCTTGCAAAAAGTAAATTACCAATATTGGGTGTGCTATAGTTTGTATCAGAACATGGAAAACGAGGCGCAGAAACATAATCACATTACAGAATTGTTTCTTTTTTAGTATAAATTACTAACCTTAAAAAAATTGATAAAAAATTCAAGTTCTGTCCGACATCTTTTTTTTGCTTGAAAACGTCAACAAAAGGTTACTGTTTTTAGGGAGACTAAAATTGTGCTTGAAACGTGCAGACTGTTTGGACGAAAATATTGGAAGATTCCACTGGAAATTTTTCAGTCGTCAAGAAACAAAAATTAGCGGTGTAAATTGGTTTCATTTAATTCCTCAATGAAATAGTCACAAATTCACAAAATCATCCATAGGATATTTCAACTTTTATTACTTCCCAACTAAGCATAGAAGGTAATTTCCATACTTTATATTTTTGCTGTAAGATTTTCCATTTATAATGAGTGTTTGGTGGGAAAGTATTTCTATATTGTGAATATATGGATAGTGGTTATGGAGTTTTGTAAATAATCGGTTATTTTTTTCCACTTAACCTATCGTTAACTTATAATAGCATCACTGTCGTTGTTGAATGAATTAACCATGATAACAACCAGTTACATCATTACTCATTTTGCAGTGAGTGGTGGTGACATGTAGCACTGGAGGAACACGATGCCATTTTGTAGCTAACCTACAGAATTTCTAACACTTAATCAATGAGAAATAATTGATCGTGAAGATGTTGATTACTGTTGATGTAAATGTGCTTGTTGTATTGTGATATTTTGTGTGGAAAAATTGTTTCCTATCTGTAGAAAACCAATGGAAATGAAAGAAGCATTGTGGGAAAAGTCGGTATGATCGTTTGTTCTAAATGAAAGCACTGAATTGCACATTACTCACTCTCTTCTGTCAGTTTTGTCCTTTCTAAAAAGAAAGGATGTTATGTGTGGAGTGTGACTAACAGTATACACACGTTTCTTTCCAACTGAAAAGCAAAGACAAAATTTTTATCCAAATTACAGCATCCACTGATCACCATTGACTGTTTAAAAATGATTAGGATGGGAACATTTTGACACGTAATCTAAATTGACTTATTTTCTACATATTTGATTTTTTTAGCGTGTCATTTCTATTCATGTGAGATGTGTGTGGGAAGGCATGTTCATGGGAAGAAATTAAAATCAGATTATCCCATTAATTTTCCATCCAAAACCATAACATCCTTATCTACGATACAATAATAATAATAATAGTAATATTTATAAAGAGTCTATAGCAAAAATAAATAAAAATGTAAAATGCGGCTCACTTGATTCAATAAGTCTAACAAAAAAACAGCAGGATACAAGACATATCTCACCAAACCTCCTGTTTAATCTCGAGGTAAAAATATTACAACGATCATGGCAGCCACGGATGCAGCCGAGGAGCCAACAAGCAGTGCGATACCTATCAACTGGCCTTCCATTAGCTTCTGACCATCATTCAAACCTGGGGTTATAGGGCCGTACACCATCGACAGAACAGAGACCTGATGGGTCAGCCCGAGAATGAACGAAAAGATATACGGAACAACGTGGCCAGTGATGTGTTTGTAGATGCTGAGCATGAACGGTATGATTAGAAGAAATCGCACTATGGACCAGTACAACGCAACCCGGCGGGGATACCTGAATGTTTCAAATGAGGTAGAAAACGAGCCAATACTGTTTCCAATGTTGTATACGAGGGCAGCAATCGTGGAAAACCAATCGTCGACACGGTCAATTGGGATCAACAAGCTTGGGAAGATGAAGATAGTCAGGAAGAAACCCAATAAACATGATATCAACATCATGCGGATGATTCTCACCACGGGCATGATGGGCTTCGCGACAAGCTGCTGCGCCGTTGTCATACCGCCCTCCCCCTTGTTATCAACCTCATACTGATCCTCAACATCGGTGGGCTCCTTCACTTCCGTCGGAACATCGGCAACGGGCTGAGGTTCAACACTCTCGTCCTCCTGCTTCTGTTTCAAAACTCGGAATTCCGCTACGTGCTTCTGTGCATAGGAATTGTAGCGTAGCGACAACACCATTACCAGTGCAACTGCCATGATAAGCAGGGCCAACGAAAAGTAAATGTACGATTGCTTCAGCTGAGACTCGTAAGTGTTCTCCATCGAGACCTTGATGATGCACTGTATCGTCGACGTGAGCAGACCGCAAATTGATATGCCAAGCATAATCGTAGACATGAACTTCGATGGCATAGATGCCGCCAATGTGTAGCACGTGGCTTCCAGGTATGACTTCACCATGCAACCCACTACAGTCACGATCAGAAAGAACACAATAGAAACGGTATGCGACACTTTGATGGCTGGTAACATGAGAACCACAAAGGCCTCAACCATCATGAACGTGATGGATAGGGTGAAGCGTACGGAAATTGAAAAGCGACGAACAGTCTGTGTTAGCACAGTTGGTCCAACAAGAGACTGTATTACAGGCGATATCGCACCGTAAAACGTAAGAATATTGTTCCAGAACAGTTTAGAGGTTGGCTTTGTATTCTCATCGCCTGTGACGTATTTGTAGTAGTTCACCATGAACATTGGAGCCGAATAACGCGTGCTCAATGGAAGAAGAATGGAGACTCCAAGAAAGATACACGTCACATACACGTACACCTTCGCTGCAGAGAAGAAACCAAGAGCCATTGCGCTCCGTTTTCAGATCCGGTGAGGTGATACAAAAACAAAATGCCACGAAGAACAATGAAAAGGGATGTATAATACCCGTCACACTGGCCCTCCGATTTCTAAGTTCAGTGAAATAGAGTGAGCGTCCAGCGAAACACTTGAGATCAAAGAAAAGAGCAAAGAAAGAGCGTTGTCTACCAATTGATGGCCAACTCTATTACAAAAGGAAACAAACGCATCCAAGAAGACTCTAGTACTTCACTAGAAGAACATTATCCCCCATACATTATAAGTCAAAATTTTTCTCTAGTAATAAAACCTGAAAAGCAAGTTAGGTTGATTCTTACACCATACTAGCCTTCCTGAACTGAAAAAACATAGAACGCATTTGGTGATTTCGTATGCCATAATTTTCACTTGATCCAAATTACAGCAAACTTAATAAAAAATATCTTCTAAGTGCAAAAATAAGAAGTGCTAGTCGAACCATAAAGTGTGTTAACACTCACTTTTCAGACACAGTAAATAGTCATATAGACTTTAAATGGGGAAACACCATAGGTGAAAAAGTGAAACGATAAGAATAATTGTTTCATTTGTGTTGCAGGTTACGTATACCCTGTATACAACACTTTTTATGAGGCGAAAATTGTTTTCCGTTTTACAATTTGAGCACCAACGTTGATACGTTTTTTGGGGGAGTGTGCACTGTTTATTTAAACTAGGTTTTAGTGTTCTTGATTAATTTTGTATTTGTCTCATTAAGTCTTTTTGTATAAACGCTCAAGGACCAATACGTTTTGGCCAATCATACTTTATTAGTAAAATAGCGTGAAATAAATGTGTATGTGAATTAGGTAGTGCGTCTCTACATCGGTTACAGTGCAAATATGGTTTTGAGTAAAGACGGATGTCATAAAATTTCAAAGTTTCTGTGTGAAGCGAGCAGCTTTCGTCGTGTGTGTTTTGAGGTCTTTTCGAAAGGCAATAAAATCTTCCCAAATTTTGTAAAACAATTATTTTTCCGGTCTTTGGATTCTAGTAGTCACGTTTTAGAATTATTTTTTGATCACATCCTATTCAGCATCAGCTTGGCATGCTTTTCTCTAGGTTACACGGGGAATAGAAATTTCTTTGATCCTTCAATTTTCTTTACATTTTCCATTTCTTTGAAGCGATATCCTCCATGCTTTTTCAGTCGTTTTTAATTTTTTTATCTACTTCTTGATTTTTGTTTTCCTGGGTGTTTACTGTTATTTTCTTTCCCACAACTCAATTTTTATGCACCGGTGAAAGTTGTTTTCCATTTAGAGAATTGAATTTTTTCATTCAACTTTCTCATAAATAGAAAAGCTTTAAATCATTTTCCATGCTTTCCCTCGATGTTACCACATTTTCTTCTAAATTTATCAACCGCATTTTTTCTCTTCATATTTTATTTCCCTTCTAGGTAACTTTAACCGACTTTTTCAACAGTTAAAAAAACATGTTTCTCTCCAGTATTTCTTACTCCAAACACACATCAGCATGTTACATGAAATTCATTTCAAGAAGGCATTCATTGTCTTTTTTCCATGTTGTGCTTGTGTAGTAAACGTTTCTATATGGCTCTCTACAAAGGTGCATAAACTACCAGTATAAGTATGGGTTCAAAGCATTACTAGCTGACTTACCCTACCACAATATGTCCACTTGAGCTTTGCTACTCTATATTCATCGTACGTCTCCACGTCCCCATCCGATAAGTTTTTCTGTCATTGTTTCATTTTTTCCATATTTGTTCAAAGTCTTTATTCGTTTTCGCAAGAACGTTTCAGCATAATGTGTGTTCTGTATCATTTTATTTTGTCTCTACTCTATTTTGAAGTTCAGAAAAGGCGTAGAATACACCAACGAAGCATGAAATTTCTGAGAGTCTCCCTACTTTAGGCCTCACATCAATTTGATTTTTTCTTTCTATTATAACTTTCCAATTCGCTGATCTCAAGGTATAAAAGATAAGAGACTACTGGTTTGTGATTTTACATACTTCAGTGTTGTGAAAGATTTTTTATAGATTTTGTATCTTTCCTGTGTATAGTTTTGTGGCTTACTCGTTTTGTTTGCGAATTGTTTATATGTTCTACATAAACACACATATTTGAAACAAAATCTATAACCTCTTTTGAAAAGGACTTCCAAATCCATCACTATTGGTTTTCCACACAGATTGCTTCACATTTGTTGCATCGTGTTTTCCAAAAGTTTTGTTTATTCTATCCATTCTCTGTGAAAAAATTGTTCTATATTGAGAAATGCGTTCAGTTTAATTTCGGAAACTTTATTTCTCAAAACCTATACTCAGCATTTTAAACTCTTAACCTTACGGTTTAAAACTCCGTTGATAGGAGGTATAAAAGCTAATATTATAGCAGTGTGGAAATGACGAAGATAAAAAACGGATTTAAAATATATAGACATGAGCGATTTTACATCGGAGAAGATAGAGGTTAACGATTATCATAACGTTCCATTCTTTTTGTGATACTCTCAGTGTTTTTGACTGAATACCCTTGATTTCGCGGTTTTGTCAGAAGAAATTTAATAAGTAAAAAAATCATTTGATGTAAAAGAAAAATGCATGTACACTCAGTAGATGCAGATTATTATTCTGCGCTGAAGATATCGGTTGACAGAGAATACTATTTTTAATCGTGAATTCACCTCTGAAACGGTTACGGAAACCATTAATAGAAACGTGTGTACATAATTCCAGGTAGAATTTCTCTTAAAATATATACAAGATTAAGGTGCTTAATTTTTTAGAAAGTAATAAAATCTTAATATTACTGTAGCTTTAGGTTTAACGTAAAAATATTATTGATTAAAATATATGGTGCCAAACGTTTTGAATATGGGTTTATACGTTCAACATGTGAAATAATATGATAAATATTGGGGAAAATTATACTTAAATTCAGAAGGATTAATATCTTGGAATAGATGGATTTTTGTGTATCTGAATTCTGTGAACTGAGCCAAGTCTAAATACTCGGAGACAAAGGAATTTATAGACAAATTAGTCATAAATTGTACCGCGTGAACCTTGTACCAAGGTCCAGCACCTGATACACAGTCCAGTGTCATAGACGTAATAGTGTAACAGCGACACTGTGATGTTTGTCACTCTTCTTAATAAAAAATAGTGAGACGGTTGGGTTGGTTTTGTTACTGCCTTTATATGAGGTTGCGCATTGAGCTACGTAGTTCTGTTCGCGGAGACGTGGATACTGAGCGTTCCACACTGTGGAGTACCGTGACTAAAGGGAGCACAGATATGTCGTGTATATGCCACTTACATTAAGGTAATGTATAATCTCAAGGGATGAAAAACCACAGCTGTAGCGAGGTGTATCGTACGGAAATGGAAAGCGTCACTTAGACCACGCGTGAGCTTCATGACCAACCGTCGGTGTAGTTAGTAAAAATTATCCATCATAACGTGATTATAGTGCGTAGGAGCGTTTTTCCAAGTTTGAACCAACAATACTATGTCGAGGGATGTGGTATAGATAAACGCACTTCATCTTCCGTAGTGCTTAGGGCACTGCGTTTTAGAGCGCACAACGAAGAAAAGAGCGCGGATATATTTACGGAAGTATCTGTGCTAACTTATATTTTTATACATTAACGTTCGAAGAATTCTGTCGGTTTGTTTTTGAATATCAAATACTTCTTTCAAGGCTTACATTAAGTTCCACCGCTCGGGTTTCTGTTCTTTATACGGCCGTTATATATTTAGTTACTATTAGATGGAAGAAATATTCGTTTAAGTATTATTGCTTTACGGGACCCTTTTCAAAGACTTTAAGTTTTTGACACAGTAGTTATTTTATAATGTGGGTCATTCACAGCTTCTTTGTAAGCCACCCTATGAATGGATGACTCATAAAAGAAAACAAAAGTGGCTCCTCCTTAAACCCCATCACTGTTTATTCTCTTATTCCATGTATCCATCTCGGGGTGACGGAATCCGTGATGTTTCACACGTTACGAATTGCTGTTAACGTTATATATTTATACTCTTTGTAACTTACAATAGTGTGCTTGATGAGCTTCTCTTTCAGTGTTTCCTGTTATTCCGTGGTTTTGGATGTTCTTTATTCAGGCTATTTATGGAAGAGGCAAACACTGCTTGGAGCAGCTTGGCGTACATGCAAAGTGTAGCTTGGGATAGCGTCATCTCTTAGCAAAGAAAGTTGAAGAACTACCTTTTTTACCTAACGTCTATAAGCCATAGTCGCAACAACGGAATTTAATCCATAGTTGAGTCATGCTGAACATTACACACCGACAGTAGTGTCCATATGGTGTGATCATTCCTTGATTTTCTTATGTTGAGCAGTAATGTAAAAACTGCAGACTGTTTTTAAATTACTTATCGCTGAGAAATTCTTGTCCATTTTCCAGGATGGTCTTTGAGTTTGTTAACCAATGTTTTCCCACAGAGTTATGAGCTTATTTGTAGAAGCTATTGCATTGTGCCCCATGCATTTTCTGGAATGAGTCAATGATAGTATCCAGTTGTGGTGCGCAACAGTGTGGATTGGCTAGAAATATTATTTGTGATACACAGTTTCATTTCATGACACAACCTGATGGGAGGTCTGATTAATTTAGAGAAGATTCTTTAGTTAAATAATGTAACACTCATCTCGAAATTATCTCCGTCATTATAGTACAGGACCCACGCATTAAAATGATAATACATTTATTCCTCGGCATCTGATTTTCAATATAATCCATTATTTATCGAGGGAATTTCTCATGATTATGAATAGCACAAAGGGCTGTGTGACGCATCACTAATTTTCTCCAATCTTTAAATGATAAAAAATTACTATTTGTTTTCAATAAATTGTTGATTTTGGCACTGCCCACGTTTTGTTTTGCTTCGTTTCTACTCAATTTTTAAGAAGTCCAAGAAATGTTCTTTTTTATGAAATAACTTTTTTAATTATAAACAGAAGCTAAAAAGGAGAAATTTATGTAGTAGTACAAATTAAATTGTTAGCGACATTAACTGTAAGGCACGAAACAATATTTAGTCATTTTTCTCACTTAATTTCTCATTATCTATATACAGTATTCTTCTTAGTTAAGAAGAATATGGGTTTTAATTATATTTCCTTTAGTATGCTGACTCTGTTAATTCTCTTTTTACTAAGACATTAAACACGCAAGCGATATTAAAGTTTTGCCCGTCAAGAGCTCTCCGTATCGTTGAAACAAGTTCAAGATAACTTTACACATTCTCAATGACATTAATATGCTCTATGACAGTTAAAACACCACATGCAAGCATGAAAAGCATTATTAGTGTTTATTTTAAGGTAACACACAAAATATCCCATCCATATAAGTCCACACAGGACAAGAATGATAGAGTAACTGGAAAACTACAAAAAACTCCCGTGTTGTATGTAGCAAATAACCTGTTGTATCTTTTTGTTAAACTACTTTTTTGCATCCATTCATTCCCTGAAGAGAGTTAACTGTAATTTACACCGAACTGTTGACATTTCCTATTCTCGTTTATTATTGTAATTGATTTAAAATGTGGCGTTAGCATTTTTTTAAATTTTTAAGTGTTATAAGTTAAAAATGCAGAGTATTTATAAAAGTAAGAAAAAACGTATAAGAAGGAGTAATGAGAAATAGTTTCTATTTCCATACTCGACAGTAAAGCTAATGTCGTCGAGGTTGGCGGTTTCGTCCTCCCTCTCCCTGCCGTAAGCGGACCACGCCTTGGTCTTTATCATGAGAATCTCCACACTATTCTGGAGTATCTTTCCCTCGATGTCTTTGGCTTCCTTCATTACGTGTAAGGAGTGTTTGAATTTATTGTGCCATAGGATTTCATATTTAGTGTTTTTGTAGTTATGGGTGTAGTCAACGCAAATGTTTTCGTTATGGTAGTCAGATGTGCCACTGTAACCAGTTTTCCCTGCGCCAGTGCATTCTGTAACGTTATTGTTACCGTTTCCCTTAATCTTCCCACTTTGTCCGAAGATTTCATTGTTGCTTGGTTTCGCTTCTCCCTTCCCAATCATCCCCACAAACTCCTGCAGTTGTGCGAGCATGTTCCCTTTTTCATTACTACACCCAAGCAACTCGTGATAAACATATTCTATTTTTTCAATCGACTCAGTAAGCGGAATGGGATTGTTGTCCCCTTTCTCGTATTTCATCTGGGTCCAGTTGCCGTCATTATTGTTTTTTTTCGGAGGCAGAATGTCAGTGTGGCATGGCCCTGCACTCTTTCCGTCTGTGTGCTCCTCCTCCACACACACGCAAAAAATATCGTTTATCAGAGTTTTTCCCGATGCATTGTGTTTCCCACAACTGTTACCAACAGTGGTGTTATCGACAAAAATACTCTCCTTGTCTCTTAGGATGGTTATAAACTTCCCATCATCTTTTGGAACACCTTTCACATTCTGCCCGTACATCCCCTGTAACACTGATACTTTCGCCTCTTCCATTTTCTTGTTGATCACCCCGGATATGTGTCGGTTTTCTTGGATTTTCCTCTCACCATCCGCGATAAGCATTCCAATCTCTTTGTGTGCTTCCTGTCTGTTCTTCAACTGCATGGTGGGTGGGTGGGTACTCCTGGAGGAAGGCCCTCATTCTCCACAGCATCTTTCCAAACTCATTCATGTTTTCTGTGGTGGCATTGTAGAGAACCTCCATTTCTTTCAATACTTCTCTCTCCTTACTTTCATCATAAGCATAATCCTGTTTCAGAATCATGTCATTCGCCTCCACAAGGATCCTGCAAAACAAATTAAACTCCTCCTTGCTTGGTTGTCCTTTACCTGAGCCCAGACAAAGAAGCAACCCCACAAGAGCAACCGTAATTACATTAATCGTATCTCCTTCATTCATTAAGTTTGTAAGGTAGGATAATATTATAATGCCATTCTACGTGGCTTTTGGATGTCTCTTTGTAGGAATTGTAGGTGATTTAACTCTAGTTAGCGGTAAATAGAAAAAGGCAAAAAGACAATCGCACACCATGGAGCACATCCTTTTCCCGTGGTGTTGGAGTTCCCTCGATCTTCAAGCATGTTCTTCTTGTTCGTCCTACTTTTGTTTGTGCCTTTTGTTTTGTTGAATCTGGACTCCTTCGTTGGATGTGCGGACTTTATTGGGAACGTTGGCGTTATGGAGCGTTGGTAAATATGTGTAGCATTCAGCGTCTTCGCAAACAATTTGGGCGTTTGTTTCGAATAGCTTTTGTCGGGCGATGGTGTTTTTGCTCTTTTTCTCTAATAGCTTCTTACGCAAAAAGGTCTTTTGCGGCGTCGTTGACAAGTTAAGCCAATTGGATGACACCGTTGCTTAAGTTGTGGCTGCTGTTGTTGCAGTTACTCCAGATGCTGGTGGTTATTTAGTCATGATTCAGATTATTGATGTCATTGAGAACCGCAGAAAAACCTTGAATTGAAAGCTTCTTTTATCTCGATCCACAGTTCCCATTGTCGGTGCCATGAGATTACGGATTTTGTGGGGGTTAGGTTGAGAGAGGTTGTGTTGATGCAGATCCCGTGGCTGTGGAAGTGCCATACCGTAGTCAAGCTCTGATAATTAGGCTTCACCGTGGCGTTCACTTTATACCTTTATACCCTCTTTGATGGTGTGAGTAAAATTTATTTTGTATTTTGATTCTTAACATATAGAAGCGAATAAAGTCGTTCATGACATTGTTTTCCCGAGGTGTTATGACCCCTTCCACTACATTTGTGTACAAAGGCTACATATTTAAATATGTGTTTCTTTTTCTTTTCAAAGTCTAAAGGCAGTTCACCTGTGCCGTCTTCCTCACTCAGTTTCCGGAGATTGTCCAACGTAGTTGCTTCTTTTCTTTCACAGTAGCTAGGTCATTTTCATGGTGGTCACTTCCCTGAGAATTTTATTAGTTTTTGAATGTAAAAGATTTCTTTTTTAACATGCTTCTTATATCCATAACTGTTTGATGTATCATCTGAAGATTTGTAATTAAGTTTAAATATTATTAATACGCATTGTTATGTCCTGGCCTCTTCCTCATTGGAAAAGATAAAGTTTTTCTGTTTAATTTCAGTCAAGAAACGCACATAGCGGAAGATCTCTAACTCACATTATGTTAAACTTTGAGAAAGGAGTCTGGCAAAACCATTCAATGTGATATTACTGTAAATGGAGTGGGACCCTTTGATTATACGTAATACATTAAATTAAATATTGCAAGATATTTTAGGTGGTGTTACCAGAATTTGAATGTAGTTTGAAGAACTTTATTTAATAAATCACTGTAGAATGAATGTGTTAAGATGAGGAAACTCATTTGTAAAACATTAAATGATGTGTAGCTTCCTGTGACTTTGTGTCCGTTGTTTTGATACCTTATTCACTACTCTTTTTTATTTACTGGAAAAATTTTGAATGTCTTTTGGTACTTTTAATGCAGTCCGCTTTCTCCAAGGGATGGTTCTGGGATGCAGACGTATGATAGTGCAAGATAATTCCGATCTAAGCGTCAGAAACTCTCCCTTAATTCATGAGTGTACCGTCGTTTATATGGCTCTTCTCCCATTATGCTTCTATAACAGCTCGTTCTGTGTTCTATTCTTCTCATCGATATTGAAAAGGAGGAATGAAGAGTTTGATAGACAGTCACGTGTCTTTTTTATTCCATTTGATGCTATGTTTTCTTCCCTGTGACACATTGAAATAACCCAATGCAACTTCGTTGGCTTTCGTTATGTTTTTTTCTGTAGAAACGTGTCTGCATTCCTTTATGTGTGTGCATCATAATCTGTGATGCCTTATTTATTATCGTTGCTACTAACATCCGTCTAATAACTTGCATTTTATTTCGTTGCCGATTTCATCTTCACGTAACACTCCATCATCGCCTTTACGATCCACACACTTGTAATGGAAATAATCCACAAGTGTTATCTCTGCGTGACTTCTCAAGCTTCACTGCATGTGTCTGTAAACAGTGTTTTCAAACGAGAAATGTCATCACTATTTCTGTCCACTGTTACTAAGTAATCTTTTTGTTTTATATTTTTGAACAACTTGTAGAAATTATACCATTTTTTTCACATATTTATACGGAGTAATTTTCCTGAACGATATTATTGACGGCTTTCTTCCACTTTTCTCTTGTCATGAGAAACTTTTTTCTGATGTGTTTGAAAACTTTCTCTTCATCCACCAGTTTTTGATTTAGTTCTGAATCTCTTTTGACGTGTGAAGGTAGACTTTTAGGTTTTGTCTTGTTTCCTTGTCTACCGATAAAGGGGTTCATCTCGATCTCGTGCATAAAATCTGCTGCACCGCTGAGACTATAGTTCTCATTCTTGTACTACATCCACGTCCTTTCTTATATTCTTCGGGATTGTTTGGTACCCTTCTCGAACCTTGTGCACCCTGCGAAGGACATTGAACTGGTTCATTTTTGGATCACCTGCACATTTTCAAGACATGGAAGTCTTATTCATTCAAGATTCCACGACAAGTGCAGGGAAAAGCAATGATAACTAACGGAATTTTCCCGTACCGAGCGTTCTTTTATTTTGGTGTCACTTGACACAAAGAAGCAGTGTGATGTTCACGTACCACGCAAACTTCCTCATATTGTATGTTACGATTTATTTTAAGAAAACATTCTAAAAATCTATTTAGAAACTAGCCAAGTATTAATATATTAAGCTGGAGTACCTTGAACATATTACCCACGACCAGTTCACAGAGGCTATCCTCATTTACTTCGCAAAACATGAGCCCCTCCTTCAGGAGTTGTTTCCTTGCGCTCTTGTTGTCCCACTCAGGAAGCCACTGGGGCCCGTCTTATGTGGCGTAGTTTTCCTGCAGGTGATGCATCTTCCCTATTTTCATTTTTTTTTTTTGTTTCCCCCTCTCGATATCTGAGTTGCTGGGTGTTAATAGCACCAACCGCATGCTTTCGTGTCATACCAGCTTCATTCTCACCCAATAGGCCTTGATGACCGCGTAAATTTCATGGACTGATTTCAGTAGGAAGACAAATCTCTGATAGCCTTGGGTGGCGTTTCGCGGGACGGTGACACCTTTGCAGGCGATCGCACTCCGTTAACTTTGATAATCACCTTGATGGCAAAAATTGCATTCCCCATTGGATGTCGTGGGCAGTGGATTTTTTTGACATACACACCGCTATCGTTCACATTTTCTAAGGTGCCACTATTACCGATTCCGCCATCTTGGGTATTGCTCAAAGAAAAACGGGTGTTCATGTACTTCCCAATGTTCTTAACAAAATCGCCGTTATGCTTCTTGGTGTCATCCACAATGCTGTAGATGTCGTTGTTGCCTTCGCCTTTGTAGCAGGTGGCGGGGAAGTTTCTATCGCTGGTCTCCCCTGTTGCCTTGCTTGAATGCGCTCATGAACTTGTCCACCCTCCCAGTGGGGATGTCTGCGGATCCTGCCGCCATAATGCTGGCTTCTCCAGGCTGCGCAACGGCTTACTGCTTGGCAACCAAATGCTCGTATATATGCAGCAAGACAGATTCCTTGCTACAATTGAGATTTTCACCATCCTGCATGAAGGCTTTGAACCGCACAAATTCCCCTCATCATGTTGACCTCATCGAATTTTTGCTCGTACTCCACGAGCTTTTTCGAAACGCAGTTACTCACTGTTTTTAACTTTCTCGCAATGATACACACAGACGTGACTCCACGCAAAGCGATCGTTTTTGGGGTTGGTGTTGCTGGTGATTCGATTGCCATGCATCAAATAACCTTCATCCACATCATCACCACCTACGCAAGTTTTTCTCTCATTGGGATCATCCCCATTAATTGCGAACATCTCAAGTTGGATGCCTACAAAACGATTATGGTTTATATGAACAGGGTATATGTTTACCATACTAAAACAAAAATCATTAATATGTTGAAAAAATGATGTTTACTTTAAAAAAAACAAGTCGAAGAGCGAGTGCTGCCTCCTGAGATGGGCTCGGGCGGTGGCTTGGTAGAGTTGGGTCTCGGCTGCAAGGAACTCCTTATCCACAATTTCCATGTTGCATTGCGCCAACCACTTTTGCTTGAGATCATTCAGATCAATAAAAGACGTCATGTTGTCACGCGGTCCGCGCTTGCGTTTATCGCGAGCACCTATGTCGTAGAAGTCGATGGCTTTTGGGATAAGGGCCAGTATACCACTCATGTACAGAATGACGATGATGTTGCCGTATTTCAGTTTTTTTTCCACGCATACATTATGGCGAAGGAAATGTTTTTCGCTCCCTTGAAGAGGCCGTGGTAAGGATTCTAATGGTCGAAGAAGTTTTACAAATCGGGCTAGCAGACGACCGGATTTGTTCCCACATGATATTCGTGTTGTAGGGGCCTGTAGGCACACTCCCCATTATTCCTGACTTCTTCGTTCAGCTTTTGGTTACCCACAAGAACCCGTTAGCCTATACGACTCTTTCACATTTGTTATTTTCTGCGAAGCAACCTTGACGGATCCTTCCCATCGGAATCAACATGCAATGACTGCTCTTGTCGGACTTGCTATGTGAGACTCCAGCAATTTTGAGATCATTGAACAAAGTGGGTATGTCGTCCGTGTTCAGCTGGTGGACATCCTTTCCCTCAACCAAGAGAGAGTAATTGTCCTCGGACTGCTTGTGGTGCGTGAGGCTCTCCGCAAGGTTTATCGAGCCCTTTGTTCCCTTCCCTTGGATGTAGAATCTGTACTTGAGGTTGTAAACTGCCAAGAAAATGTGGATGTTTTGTATATTCTGTGTATTCCTAAAACATTGAGAAGCTTGCCCGGGAACCATGCCAAGCGCACCTTGCAGCATCAGCTGTGCTTTTTCAGGCTCCCCAATCTTCCATGTCAGATTCTCTTTCACTCTCCGGAAGCGCAACAAGAATACGGATACACTGTCACTCCTCCATGCTTCTGATGTTTTCTAGCTCGGCGTGCAAACGTCCTATATTCAGCATTCCCACCATCTTCTCATATCGGGTTCTTCGCCTGTCCTTATTGAAGCGTGTTCACATAAAGGTAATTCTCAACACTTAGCGCCACATGGTGTCCGGTTCTTCCCTCAGCTATCCGTTAGTACAATGTATTCAGTTATGTTAAACATCTATTTATATATATATATATATATATATATGAACAGATAAATCAATTCCATATTTTCTTTTCAGAAATGAGAAACGAGTAATAACAGAACACGTGCTTAGTGTTACTACATTGCAGTGCATTAGATCGAAGCATGAAATGTAGTGATGTTTTACCTTTCACAACTATAACAACCGCCGCCACTGATTCATTGCAAAGCGTTTAAATTCAACCAATCGCGGTGTTTGTTTTTTTAGAAGAGTAAATGACCATGCTGCACAATAGTGTATCATTCATAATTATTCTTCCGTGAGTTTAAAAAATAATAAACGAAAACAATTATGTTATTTTACTTTTGCACCCTTGTTAGTGCTTAAAATATTATAATTTTTGTTTCTCTAGCGACCAAGATAAACCAAAATGCATGTCACACATGAACAGCGGAAAACTTTTATTTGATATTGATTGCTCTCAGTGTGTCCAGAAAACGTGACAGCAATGCTTTGTTTATAGTTCCTGTCAGTTGTTTGCCATTTACTTCATCACACTGCCAATATAGCGGACAACAGACCTGTAACTTAACACCGAGAAATTGATCAAGAAAATGATAATTATTGTAAATTCAGCGTTTAGCTTGTGAAACCAGGCATTTATTCATTTCCTTTTATGTTACACGCTATGAGTTATTTATTTGTAAACACACTTTGATTACAACGGTTTGTCGAAGAGCCGACACGCTGACCATTAAAACAAAACCAGGGTTTAATCGAAGTACCTTGGATAATAAGAAAAGTTGCGCTCTCAATAATGAAAACCTTACCGGAAACACGATTTTCATGTGTCAAATTTGTTGGCATTTACTCAAAAAAACTGATCCATATTACATTAATATTTTATACGCTCAGTTATCAATAAATAGTTCCAACGTAAACCCACTACTGCAATCATTATTTGAAAAGGTCACACAGCGCGCGCAAGAATCGCGTTATCGCGTGTTCATTCTTTCCGTGCGCTGACGAAAATTATCACTGAAGCTGTGAGCCTCAAATCAGCCACGCTGTGTTAGGTATGAGTAATTAAAATTTATCATGTATCTTTATAATTTTCACATATAAAATGTGCCCGCAGCACCAAGTTCTCGCGTCCAAATCTTATAACTTTTTTAAATCCCCTTTACATTTTACAGATTTTCTTTAGTTGTATTAGCTTGGGTTTATTTTGTTAATTTTATTATGTTTGGGTTATATTTAGGATTTTCATTTTAACATCAATACACAGCTATCCATTATATACTTTTTAATAGAAACCATAAATTGCCTAAGAGCCGCTGAGAGTTTTGTTCATCAACTCCCGTCGAAGTGTTAATCATTTTGAGTTTCCTAGACAGGAAACAAACTTATTAAAATTATTATTACACGAGACAAAACGCTCCGTGCTGCGCCAATGCCTCATGAAAAATGACGCGGCCAAAGGCATATCTAAATAACCTTCTTATCACCTTGAAGTTTTGCGCGCCTCCGCCGCAAATTTTGTTGTTAAATCATGACACTTATGGTCTCCAGTGTGCCTTGTGAGTGCTCAGCTTGAAGGAAGGCATTTGACACTCTTTTTAACACACTGATGTTGCCCGTTGATATTTATATATTCCTTTCCCTACGTTGAGATTTTTTTCACACTAACCCAAAAAGTAAAAGTTATTTTTCTCTAAATGCACGCCGTCGGTAAAAACATGAGCAGTGATCAAGTGTGTCTTCAGCTTTGTTATTGACACTTGCGTTGAATTGCTTTATCATCCCCATTTGTACTTCTGTTTCTCCATTAAAGATCCCTTGAAACGGTCGTAGCTACAATGCCCGGAACAGTTTTAGGACCTGTGAAGCTCACGCTGACAATTCCAAATAAACTACGCAAACGGCACGGGGCGCTTCGAAACCTTTGTATTAACATATACACTTCTTATTGAATAGGTAGCTTGTGTTAATGGATTAGATGTTTTACTAATTTGCTTCAGAAAAATAATGCGTTGTCTGTGTCAATCAGGAAACCAAAGCTCCCATGTTATTCTCATTAGGCCTATTTCAGTTACTTCATTTTTTTCGTTGTGGGTTATTGCCATGTTTTTTAGTTAATGGCTCTCTTCTCTGTGGCTGCGTTGTGTGGTCTCACGACGACGCACGCTGTTGTGTATGAAGCATGATATCGATAGTGGTTTAAGTGACTTCATGGATAATACCTAAATATCCTTCACCATATGTGTGGGAAGCTCAAAAAAAAACTACACACCACGAAACCTGGCACCAGCGGGCATTGCTCAAGCCTCCAGTAATTTCATCAACTTTGATC
Source organism: Trypanosoma congolense (assembly GCA_002287245.1). Lineage (NCBI taxonomy): Eukaryota > Euglenozoa > Kinetoplastea > Trypanosomatida > Trypanosomatidae > Trypanosoma > Trypanosoma congolense. Next base: position 23,198 of record NHOR01000381.1, on the reverse strand, counting down.
TTGGGTAACATAAACGCACCCCCGCTCCACCAAAGCATGGGGCACCGTTTAAGTTTTTGCGGCTCCAATTTCCTTACGTGTGGGCATCTCCCTCGTGGTTTTCTTCTTTAGGAATGATATGTGATTCTGCTAATACTTCTGTCATGTGGTAGTTGTCGTCTGTTGGTATGTTTCCAACCAACGTTCTCACTTGTCTCAATACCCTAGTCATAGTTCACAAAACTGTCCCTAGGACTCACATTGCTGTTGCTAACCCGCTTCTGAGTGCTACTTAAACTGGAGCCCTAATACCTCTTTGTAACTTCTTTCATCAGCTGCAGTTGCCCATGCGACTCCGCTCCCCCTGCTTCCCTACCAAACATTTCCCGCGGCACCTCAAAGCATTACTTCGTGCACGGAATCTCCCCTGCGTAGCACTATCCTCTTTTTCGCCAACGGAATTCTGAGCTTGAGTGGAATAAATACCACAGTGCTTCAACAACTTCACCCTAAGATGCCTCACATTGAAGGAAATGCAGTAGTGATTGCAAACCCTCCGTAAGGAAGTACGATTAAGGCTGAATGACTAAAGCCGCCCAACGCAATAGGCACCGCTAAGTTCTTTAACTCCCTCAGTGGTCTTTGTCTGCGGTTACGAGATTATCGTCTTACTTTTCGAAGGACTGCTATGTGTGCATATTCCTTGACAACAGGGCCCTGCGAAATTTTCCAAACCACCATCAAAATTGAATCGAGCGGCCGTCATCAATCAAACACTAATTTCCCCACCACAAGCGGATGAGCACAACTTAGCTGTGGAACATGCCTCACTCAGTTTCCTTGAACTCTCTCAACTGTGACGTGGTGGTCTCTCGGAGCGTTTACGAGGGCACCAATTCTTTCCCAAATATTCACAAACAAGCCTCGCCAATCAAGTCTACACGATGTTCTTGGTGAAACTTTACTTGTAATCCACGCTTCGGTTTTAGTGTTTCTCATCAGTTGGCATTAGGTGAGGGATGAGGACCCCAGGAAAGTGTCTGTATTACTGTGATGACTCATTGGCACTGCACTTGTTTCGGTGCTGATTTGATCGCGTTCTCACGTTACTCCGTATTACACAGTACTGGCCGTATGATAACCATTCCTTCCGTTACAATAGAATGGTGGAATTTGGTGTGAACTGATGGTGCCTTACTTCATTCTTCCCTGATAGCATCACTGACCGTCATGAGGGCAGCCAAACATTTTAAAATTGGTGTCTTTCCCCGAGACAATTATACAACAAGTGTTGTCTTTATTTGCTCAATGTACTTTCACCTTACACGCGCCCCGCTTGATGCTCAGCTACTCTCCGTACTCCTCAAACCAGCAGGGGGTTTTGATCGTAACGCCGACACAGTCCTCGCTTCCTCCAGTTTAGTTGTAGAACTGCCTGCTTGCAATGGGAAAGCATTTCCGCAAGATCGTTTTTACCCACGCAACGCAAGAAACCCAGTGCTGCTAACGGCAGCGCAGAGGGGGATGGGACCTCCAGTAAGTCTGGAGACTGTCCCCTCTTCATGTCTTGTGTGGGTTTCTCTACTGGAGAGTAAGAAGTGGGGTCGTGGAAGCCTTTTGGCTTGAAGAGGTCTGCGAGAGATCGTGCCAGTGGTTCACCATGGTACACTTGCTCTTCCTTCAGGCATTCCGGACCATGCCTTTATCTTAGTGGCAGCAGAGACGGACACACTAGCATGTGAGCAGATGACTCCTGACGCATGGCCCTCAGGGCGTTGTGCTCGACTTCCTCCTTCGGCTGGCCGTGCCTTGCCTGAAGATGCATTGTGGTGAGACACTGCTCCCGTGCATACTTCATTGGGAAATGCCAACACTGGAGTGTGTGGTGCATCGTGAGGGTGATCGCCACAGACTCGTCTTTCATCTTTCTTGTGGCATGCGCGCGTATGCCTTTCAAGCGGGTGCTATTGTGCTTGTATGCGCTGCCGCATCTTGCACACACAAACTATCTTCCTTTCTCCGCTCCCATGTGCCGGCCTATTCTTCGACGCTTCCTCGGCCTCCCTCCATCCACATTCACCTCTGCCCCCTGCACACCCTTCCTGTTTCCGTTTTTTACCCATTTTGCTCTTTTTCTTTGTATGGTGAGTTGGGACCACGGCGTTGGCCACTGCGACCCGCCGTGGTCTGGATGTTTCTCATACATGTGACGGATCAACCTTTTGTAGTGATACTCTTTGCCGCTTACGAGGCACTTGTTTCTGTATGGTTGCTTCAGTTCTGCAGATTTACCTTGACTCTTATCTGACTGCTGCACGCATTGGTTTCGGACGTACCATGTTATGCTCTTCGCACGCTTACACCGTAGGCACTCTATTGTTTCCTCATCCTCGTCAACTTCATCCCCACTGTGATCCGCAGCCTCGTTAATGACATTGTCCTCCTTCCGACTGTCTCTCTTATCCGGGTGCTTTGCTAGCTCGTGTCTTTTCAGCCTTCCGTACAATGAATGTTTTTTTACAACACCAGAGGCGCTTTAACTTCACACTGTCCGCATTTCCCCCTTCCTCCTCTTCTCCGTTCCTTTTAGATGCCGTGTACATGGTGGATACATTTGGAGAGGTGCGGCTTACCGCTGGAGCAAATGGCCAACAACCACGCTCTGGAAGAGGCGCCACATGTGGTAGAAAAACATCGTAGTCCCCGTTATATGCATGGAACGTCTCTCTTCCAACCTTTGTCAGTTTCAACACCGTCTCTCTAGCAAAACCGTGCATTTTCATCCAGTAAACCACACCCGCCTGACAATGCGCGCTCGCCACATTGCACAAAGGGAATATGATGGTGTCACCCTGTCGCGCAGCCACGTGAGAGGACTACGAGTGCTCCGTATTTTCCTCCGTTGTGGCCTTCACTGGTGCACTCTCGATGTTGTTCGTGACTCTATGCTTCCCGCAGTACCATCTGCATTCCAATTAATCTGCTTTTCGTGTGAGCGCACGATGATGCCATCCAAAGTATTTCGAGATGCCTGTTCTAAACTGCACAGGCAGTGTCTCACTCAACCGACCCAGTTTATTCCTTGGCGCTGGTCCGATGTGGTTAAACACTGCACATTGCTACGTACTTGACATCTGTCCCTCCTCGAGGGTCTTCATTTTCTCTTACCGGATCTGCCTTTCAATGCCCGTAGCAATGTCTGCAATCCAGGCTGGTTATGACTGTGGCTCGGTATTGCCCTCCTCCTCTGTTGTCGGTATCGATTCGCAGGATATCACAGTGCGAGAGCACGAACTGAAAAATTAACAACCACCCTCGGCCGTACAAGGCGCAGAATCAGGTTCCCTACTTTTCTCGGTAACGCTTCCTTCACAACCGCAGTTCCTGTTTCAGTGCCACTAACAGCGACAGCGAACCCGTGAAGGCGACCACTCTCTCATCTTGCGTGACTCGTTCGCTTCAATTGTTCGCAACAGCCTTTGTAGCACCGCCTCCACTGCCACGCATTTCTTGATGAAGCTGGAATCCAGGTTTCTACCACGCAGAGTGACCTTCTCACCCTTCCCATTCCGAGGGCACACCAGCGCCTCGGCACCTGATGAAACGTCCAACACCACTGGTCCATCTGCCCACACGCGATAGTCATAACCATTGAACCGCTGTACCCTCCTCATGGTATGAACTTTCTTTTCCTTCTATGGTGCTTCGGTCTTGAGTACTCCTGGCGCTGTGGTGTTAAAATATACTTCTTTCGCCCGTTGCAATACGGTAGCCTCGTGTGGCTTGACGGAAACTTCGATTGTGTTATGCATGTGCCTTACTCTCTCCAGTCTATTATGTATGAAATGCTCTGGGGAAACACTTTATCAGCAGTCTCTGCATACCAAGCCCCACACGCCTTCATTCGTAGGTAATACTCAATGGCTTTGTTGTATGCCGCTTCGTTTATTGGTTTCAACCGAGCTTTCAGTAGAGCATCTGTGCGATTAGCTGCTTGCCCAGTCCCTCCCTATGCGATGGTGATTCACTAAACCACCACGACGCCATGCCGCATCATGCTTTCGTCCGCACTATAGCCATGTAGAGCTCCCGCAGTTCGTCCGTTCCCGGACCCATTCTGGAGAGGCGATCGCCCTCAGCTTCATTAGCCGCATATTAGCCACTGTTTTTGATTTCACGCACATGTTTGCTCAGTCCATTGTGGGGCCGCATTGTCAAGGCCAGCAGTTTTCGCGATCGCGTTCATTTACAGCAGTCCAGCCCACTTCCAGCTTCAGCATATTTTTGCCACGGGAGCCAAGCAACGTGTACACCGTCCTCTCCGCTGAGGCCTCCATAAACTGCTCCTCTGACCAACTGGTGATGCAATCCAGGTCCTTCTCCGTCGCCTCCTGAATCTCCGGCATATCCTGGCGTGTGTGCATATTATCGTGGGATCATCGCCAAAGAAGCCATGCATGAAGCCTGGAATCTTATTAAGTCGTTTACTAAGTGAGTCTACCACTGTAATCCACAGCAGCAGTGGCCCAAGCACAGAGCCTTGGGGGACAACGCACATCATTTCGATATCCTCTGATTTCATGCTGCTTACTCTTACTTGCGCTGTACATCCCTGCAAGAACCGCGCTGTTCATGCCGCGACATGCACTTCTATCCCAAATGCCTTCAGTACCCCGATTACGCACCCATGGTCACCGAGTGAAACACCCCTGCATAACCAATGAACACTGCTGTTGCCTTCTCTCCGTTTTTCCTCCGCCGGACCGCACTTGTCACCTGCATTAACGTATCTTGTGTTGAGCTTGTGGGACTAAAGCCAGCTTGTTTGCGGTTTCAATTTGCCTTCAATGCAGTCACATACTCTATGTGAAACTATTCTTTACATGAACGTGCATAGCGTTCTGGTTAGCGCCACAGGTCTGAAGGAGGCCATGCTGCCTGCTGACTTGTTCGGCTTCAGCAGTGACACAACAACTCCCTGCTTCCACTGCCATGGAATCCTGACTGCACTTCAGGCTGTAATTGCATCATCGCAGTGCGCACTTCTTGTCAATCCTACCCATGTGTTGGAGCTCTTTATAATGAATTTTGTCATCTCCGCTAGCTGTGCCTCTTGAGGGCTGTCGCAGCACTACTTCCAGTTATGCTTCCCTGATTGGCTTAAATGTTCCATGCCTGGTGCTCTGGATTTGCATGTTCGGCGCTTTCGTTAACCGCTTCCTGTGCATCCTTGCCAGTGCTTGTGCTGTCGCCGTTTAGTCAATGGATGACCATCCACCACCAGCACTGGTGAGGTGATCGGACGGGGGCATCAATAGATTTGACAAGATTCCAGCTTATTGGGTCTGTTACTGTCGGCCTTGACACGTTATCCTCCCACCGCCTGATTGCCGTGTCCACGAGCACCTTCCTTCTCCACCGAATCCGTGCATCTCTCTTCCGCCCATTCTTGCACTGCTGCACCATCTTGTCCAGCTTCGTCAGATCGGGTGTACAGAAAGGCGGCACCACTCCACTGCCTTTGTGTAACGCCTTTTCCGCCTCTTGCCTGACGCCTTTTTTTTTCGACCTCATTAAGCTTATCCACACCTTTCACTGATCTCTTCATTCTTTGGGAGGCGGGTTTATCACTGATCAGTCGGAACTCATCCCATCACGCTTTGCCCCGCGTGGGTAATACTCGGACATATTTTGAAGGCGCAATCATCTCCATGCCAACACCTACAATTATATCAAATGTGATCTAAAAGTTGTTGCTATAGGGACTCAGCGTAGTGTCCAGCTCGAAGCGCCACCGTCTCGGTACGGCGTGTGATACGGTGTTGACAGCAAAGCCGTGCATGGTTGCCTGCGGGTGCATTCACCGGTGCTGGCTGTCTTTAGATCATTCTGCGCACATCACTCAACCATGCATTCCCCTTTGGCATCACTCGGCAGCAGTGAATCCCACAACGTATGATTTGAGTTGATATAAGACCCCACAACCAAAGGCCCGCTTGCAACCGCTTACTATTCTAACGATGTGCTGGAAACACCTGCCTTTCTGGGAAAGGAAGCTGATGTAACTATCAGATTCTCATCAGCCAAAAGCCGTAGCGCAGATGCCACTCTCTCTGGGACCCCCTTGTCCACCACGCCCACTTCAACTCCCACTCCCTCTCTCACTAATATTTAAAACCACACCCCCGTGAGGAGTTTTCGCTTGCCCCACATGTTGGTATCCGCTTATCTTGAGGGCGGCACATTCTGCCGACGCCAGGTGTGTCTCCCGTAACGGACAGAATGATTCGTGATCCTCGTGAAGCCACCCCTCTAAAGCAATCAGTTTTACTTGAGCCAATGCCCCAATGCTCCACTGCGCTCCACATGTCATGGGACCAGATTACGCCTCACATCCCCGCTGATAAGCAACAAATTTCACTTTACATCTAACAGAGCGTGCACGTGCGGAGGAGCACCTTCCTAACTTCATTTAACCACCGAGTGTTGATGATACTGCTCACTGCTTCTCTGCCACCAGCGAACTTCTTGCCTGTTTCAATCCATTTAGGCCGGAAATAATGCAGGTACCGCTCTTCATCCTGGACAGAGTAATGGACCCGGCACCATGTTGAGGCTTCTGGCGTCACCAGGGAAACTCCTTTTTTTGCATGATTGTCCTCTCGAACATTGCATGGCCCATCTTCCTTGCTTTTTCCCCATTGGCTGTGACATCGCGGTGCATGGCTGCCTGTACCATACAATGGATCCGTCTATCCGAGCTTCATAGTCTTGTTGAGCAGCCACCAACTGGAGGCTCTACTGTGTGAGTCACGCATCTTTATCTGAATCACCCAAACTATACTCACATGGCTATGTAATGCTACGGTAAGTTCCTTGTGTCAGATGAGCTGCGTTTGGTCCATATGCTCCATCATATTTTGCCTTCCCACCTCTTGCAGGGTATAATATTCTCTAGCCTTTATACGCTCAATGTAGCGCTCGAGAGCCTTCACGCTGTTTCTTGTAATTGAGTCTAATATGACACTCCTTGCGTCGGCTTCCCTTCCGAGTTGTAATGCATTATTTCACTTCATTATGTGCTTTTCCCCATGCCATCATGTTCACTGTCTTAGCCCCCTGCATAGAGGTGTTCTTTTTTACTCATGTGATTACCTCAGTTCATCTCATTCCAACAAAAGTGCATTAAAACACACCGCCGTACCTTCAAGAAGCATTATTGTTTCAATGAACATTGAGTGGGACCATATCGCATGTCATTCTCATGCAACTCCCACACACACTAATGCTACAGTTGTCAAACACGTTCATCTCAGGCTTTTTTCAATTTTTAAAAGCCTGATTACTAGCTTTATTTCCTCTATCGAGCTACAAATCATACCGTGGTGTTTTACCCCTTATCATCTTTCCTGGATCACACTTTACAACAAATACACATGGCAGGGGGCTTGCTTCTAACAGCAAGAAGAGACGTGCATTTCATTTGCTTTGCTATGATTTCCATATGTACTCTTCCGGCGCTATTCTCACGCTGGAACGCCTCATGTCGATATCGTCAGGAAAACAGTTCCTGGAGGCAATATAGCACTCTGGCATGCACCTAACTGATTCAGTGCTAGAATAACTAACAGGGGCATCCATACGAATCCTCATCGCCTTTCTATGCACGGGTTGCAGGTTTCTCCAACGTGTGGCACTCAGTCCTACCACCGAAGCTCTCAACTCCAGCAGGTTGTCTGTCAACACCACTTAGTGCATTTTCAGTGTGTACCTCTCATGCAATTTTTGAAATGTGTCTATGTTCCACGCATTCATAGTGACCCTTGTGCAATAAAATGAATATCACTGTCATCCCTCTATTCCCCTTTTTGCACACAAGGAGCCCTACTATTGCCATCAATGTGTCTGTTGTCAACAAGTTACTTACTTACACTGTGTCTGCTGATATTGCCTCTTTTTTCGTTCGCCACAATGTGTTCCAGCATTGCTATCTGCTTTCTGTTTTCAAGAAAATAATAATGATAGCAACGAACTTAAAGCGTGCATTCATCATCTCAAAAAGTCAGGGGGTGCCATGCCCTGGGCTGCTTCACTCTACTTTATTGATGATATTACAACTCTACCATACCTGAGATTGTAATTGAATCACTTTAATAGCGCGTTCTTAACTGACACTCATTGTTCCTCTCGGCCGTTCGCAATGTCTACTGTCTTCTGATGCAGCATTTAATGGCATTTCTGCAGCCACAACGTGCGGATACACCATGCTCACTGAATTGAAGATTTTCTCTCCTTGGTGAAAGGCTTCCACAAGCTTAACGTCACGCGTTGCTGCCAATGCCCCTGGCATACTCTGACAAGGATATCAGCCTAACGCCGTTTCACTGGTGAGTGATCACACGTTAACGCAGCAGGCAGTGCCAAATGCCATGGAGCACGCACGGACCACACCATTCCACAATACCTGCTTGCTGCTACCGCTTCTAGCAAGGCAAAGTACCATGTCCTTAAAGACATGTCTGTAGCATCCACTTCTTTTCACAGCTTCTGAGACATTTGTCCTCTCACGCCTCAACTCGCTCTAATGTTCTTATCATGTTGTCACTGTTTCTCAACCGAGAGACGCACTACTCTCTCACCTTTTGGTAGCGTCGAGCTTGCGAACTCGAATACGCACCTTGCTGTCTCTCCACCATCGCACGTGGATTCCCGTAAGGCTCCCGCACACTGCGAGCATTCTCACACATACACACGCACTTGGACACCTTTTAGTTCCTTTTGTTAGGGACAATCAGCATCCTTCATAATCTCACTAACGTGAGCCCTCCAAGCACCGTTCCTAATGTCTGCGACGAACAGGGCGCAATTTTGAACACAAACAGATCTAAGTGCTGCCTCGCATGTTGGTCTATGCAGCCAGTCACCTGTCCGATGCCCGGTAACAATTTATTTGCTGAAGGAGCCTGCTTTCCGTGGGCGTCTCTCTCATCCATATTTGTGTCCTCATTGACGCAGTGCCAGGCCACGATGCGCAAGCACGAGCCACTTGGGCGTGGCGGGCCGCAAATCTCAGGACGTTAGTGGTTGCACTCAAAGCCAGCGCACCATACAGTCGTTTCGTGCTTCTAGTGATTGGTGTGCTCTATTAGTCTAAGGAGAAATGCACCATACTAGCATAAACATACAGTTCAGCAGACAGCCTTGTTATTGCCAGGATTCCCTCCGAGAGCCCCTCCACGATGGAATCGCTCCAATCCTAAACCACGTCTAACCGGGACGGATGATCTGCCTCGACGTAGACTTTTGACAGGTCTAATTGATTTAAATCACTTGCTTTAAACCCGCGAATCTTCAGTCATCAGGCAGATTCCCTGTGTAAGTCAAGGAAGAGGAACGCCGTATCATCACACAGCCACTCTCAGAGCGCTCCACTGAGCAGCTCATAGCCGCCCGGTGTTCCATCGCGCTTGATACCCGATAGGAATGTTGCTTTGCTTTGTACCACTGTTAAGAGGCAAAAGGCCGAGAGTCCCCATGCAAGCGTGTCTCCACATGGAACACGAGAATGAATCTACACCATACTCCGTTGCAGGGCGGTGATATGGTTGTCTCTATTTTCACTTATGTCTCCATCCCCAATGACCTCCTTCGATCCCAATTGTGTTGCACCGGTATATTTGGGGCGTTCCACATACTCCGCTTGAGATAGAGTGCGGCAAAGAGATGAACTTATCCAAATTCACCCCTTTCACTTAGTTTCTTTGAACTATTTCATCGACTTGATCACTCATGGAAAATGGCAGTGGCCGGAGCATTAGCACACCCATCCGTGCCAACAAAAGATATGCGCACGCAAGTGGTGGCCCTATCTCTTTGGCGTGTCATTCACGTGTACCTGAGATTCGCGTACTTGCGCAGTTAGTGCATTATGGAGGGCATGGGGCAGTGCATAAGAAACTATTTTTACCGCCACACGTCGAAGCCTTGCACCTGAAACCCCTGCAGCCTTCCCGACTTGTTGAGTTGATAGTATGTGCGGCCGCAACCGCTGACGAGGGTGACGAGCAACTCTGACACAGCCGATGGTTTTATACAATGTGTGGGGCCATATTGAGGAGTAGCTCATAACGTGAAGTTTTATGGATTCTGGGAACCCGTTATTTCGCCCTCTGAGGGAAATTATTTGCTACACAAAGCGAGGGTAGGAAGACAGTGTGTTGGTGTGCGTCGCTCCTTGCCCGAGTTAGTGAAGTAATGTATTTAATAAACAAGCGACACATCGCGCTATGTTTTTCATGCATTGAGCCTTTTCAGTATCATAGGCAGCCAGCACGACACACGAACATAGCGGCGATATCAGATGCAACGGACGTACACGCATATGCTGCTCCGGTGTCGGGTTCCCACTATCACAAACAGGGTGAGACGCGCTTTCCCTTCCTTATCTGATAGTTTTGATTCATGCTTTTCAGTCTTCCTCTCTACGGGTCCTCCCATCGAACGATGCGGCTCTGTGTGGTGAAGGAAGTTGAAAAGGCTATAGGACGCCTTGCGGTCAGGGAGCTGCGCGGCCTCCGGTTGCGAGGCTGAAGGAGCATACGGTGGCGCCTGCCTGACGTACCGTCAGCTCATTGGGATATCAGGAGGCGTTGGTAATGTTGCGCCCTAGTGAAACGAAGGTAAAAAACAAAGTGAGAAGAAAATGAAATGCTATTATCAGCAAGATGGCGTTCCCAATGTACCAGGGTGCACATTGTGTGCACGCATTGTGTTGCATGGGAGGTGATACATGGCGTTGGTATAGCATGCTGTAGGCAATGGGTAATCCGAGCTGATCGGGAGGAGCGTGGAGAGTTAGCAACACACCTGCGGGCTAACGGCGTGTCACATGAAGCCAAATACAACACACACGGCAGTGGCAGTGACCGCACATGGACTCAGAGGGATGTTACCGGTGACAGTTAATGAACACGTGGCTCTCATGGATGTTGCCCGCTTCGCACTGCGACGTCTGGTCTATTGAACACCAAAAGCAAGCATCTCGGAGGAGTCATAACTAAGGCAGGACATGACGCAGTGTAAGTCTGCACGCATGTGGCTTAGTCGAGCCGATGTCGATGTGTATGTAGGGCAATGTGCTGTCATGATTCCTTCCACTCAAAACTGGGAAGTCCAATTGTGTTGCTGCAGCGTGTTCCCACGGACGTGTGGTAGGGGCACCGCTATTCAAAATAACTGGCGAAGCCCCCACCGCCAAGGGCGCTTAAACGCAGAGCACTGCTACGGGCTCTCAGGCCGGACTCCTGTCACTTATTTACACCGACTCAACCTGTGCAGTAGGCTGTGGTACTCCGCACTGCATTTTGTTAAGCAGCGTCACAGCTCCAGGCGTGAGGAGTGTAGCAGTGTCCATTCAGGCTATTTGATGGGAGGGGCTCGAGCCATCGGTGGGATGTCACGCCATGGGAGCATATCAGCAACGCGATGGTTGTGCCGCTGTGGAGGCAACCCGCTGGATGGCATTTTGTGTGAGAAGTCAATGGAAGGCATAATGAATTGAGAGGACTGGGAGCAGAGCACACGGAGGAGCATCAAACCCCTCTGAGCGGCTTCCCTTTCCTGTGGCTTGTCAAGTGACTGCCAGGAAGGGTTCACTTACTGCGCCTTCCATTGCTTTCCTCGTGGCCGTGGCGTGTTGCGTTGGTACGCGCTGAATTTGCCTTGTCGGGCAGAGGGAAGTGGAAATGAGATATTTGAGCCCGGGGTGCTCCGTTACTAACGAGGAGTGTGGCACCTAATTGTGCGTACGGCTCCACATCGTGGCGCTCATGTGTTTGATGTGCCCCGATGAATCTCTCAGGTGGCTGTGGCATGTGATGTGTTGGGAGCTGATGGTGTCGCCGGGAAGCAAATGCGTGAGACCTTGTGGCCGCATCCATTGGTGCGCATGTAGCATCCTGGTGGCTGCGTATGTGTGTATGTGTGTGACTCCCACTGAATGTTCCTGAAGTGGTGAATGGAAGGGCTTTTGGCAAGCGAGCTGAATGTTCAATGATATGCGTTAGTTTTAGCCTCGCTAAGGAAATGTGAGGGCTAAGCATCATTTGGGGTTGGCAGCTCTGAGAGGGGAGGTGAGACCTCCGAGCTGAATGGCGAGGAATTCTGCTCCAATGCCATGGTGCCCCGAGCGGCTCCAATTGTTACCTGAAAAGGTGGAACATTGGGCCGCCTCACCCATGCGATTCAAGTGCCACAGCAACTGACCACACCAAGCCTTTTACATCATTTCACATGTTGGTAACCTCTTGTTGAAGGCGATGGACAATTATTGGACTAACGTCCCAGCCTTTTGGTAGTAAAATGTAGCAATGGCAAGGTGGAAGGGAGGGCCGTGCCAAACACGTATATATGACAGTGACACATCACTCAAATGGGTGAATTAATATTCGTGTGGATGACATGCCGCCTGTCGACGGTAATACGTGCGAGCATCGGGACGAGAGGGACGTATGGCAAATAAATTAAACGGAAAGTGGCCGTATACGGTGGAAGGTTTCATTGCAGAAATGCATCATTTGGCCAAACGCATTGTGGAGCCCTCCATTGGCAGCAACGGCTTGACTGGCAGCTGTGAGTATAGAGCGTAACGAAATGGATGGGCTCGTGTGAATGGGATGGAAATATGACTGCCGTACGGACGACATTTGTTGCTGCTGCTTGGATATTTTTCAGTTTGTTTTGAGGGACTGTCAGTGTGGATGAGGTACGTGTCCGTAAGGACATTGGAAGTCAGCGGGAAGAAACTCCCCACAACGTTATAACGAAATGTGCAACTCAGCGTGAATGCACATGAAACAGATGGCGTCAGGTGCAACAAAGACAAATGGAGCGCTAAACATTAAGGGCTCAGTTTTGTATTGGAATGGTTTGAACTTTCCTGGCAGGTTCCAATAAAATAAAATCAAGACGTGCCGACATGATGCCAAACCGCTGACGTGTGGGTGGCAACTCGCTTTGAATGAGTGAAGCTTCTGGTAAAATTAAATGAGGCTCTATGGAGGGAATTGGAACCGTGTGGTTAGCGCGATGACACCGCTTAAATAATGGCGAGCATTTCCCAATTCATTTTGTAACTCCGTGGAATATAAACATGCGCCCCAAATATTTTTGCCACCCCGGCCCCGCGAGTACCGCCGAGTGCGATTGGGCGTGGCGGAGGCGTGAGGGCGCTGGAGGTGCTCAAACGGGAGATGCGGCGATAGGGCCCAATGGATGTGCGGTTGTGACAGGAGGTCTTGAAGCCATTTCTCCCTTGTTGTAATTGGAGAGGCGTGCGAGTGGGAACCTTTGGAAGAACCTTTTCTAGTCGTAGGTGCGCGACAGTATTGTTGGAAGGGGAAATATTACCGTGGTCATTTAAAAACTTTAACTTAGTATATCGTGGCCCACTGTATATAGAAGGGAGAGTTGCACCAACTAACTTATAGAAAGAGTCAATTCCATAATTTGGCAGCGCAACACAGGGGAGATTGCCGGATAGGAGGAACTCAAGTTTGTAGAGCAGCGCAGCTAAGTGCAAATGGCATTCGTTGTAATCACACAAGTTATCATTTACATCGCGCGGGTGACTTTTTGGCAAAGGTTTCATTCAATACACATCAGATCCATAAGGTGAGGCACAACACACATCCATTGTCATGGTTCCGTATACATCGTACTTCCTCCACAGCAGTTATTGCTGGACACTAAATACCAACAGAGGATGCCGGTTTAAACAATGATTGATGTCAGCTTTTTATACCAGTGGCTCACAGGCTGGCGCCATTTCGTGACACGGTAAACGGCAAAAGCAATCACACCAAATTTTTTTTCTTTAAGTGGCAGAAAAATAAAACATTTCAATACATAGCGATTCTTTTTAACGATAATCAATAACCCTTCGGTGGTAAAGTTTAGCTTCGTGGAAAAAAGTTTACCCAATATTACGTTCTTACGTCACGATGAGGCATTTGCCACCAAGTGCCAGGGCTTTGAAAGAATCGTAACAGCCGCCACGGACAATAAAGCGAGAGAAGTGGGAGACCATGCGTGAGAGGGATGGAAGGAATGAAATGAGTTGTGGTGTGTTTCAGCGGAACTTGTGTGACCCAATGTGTGAATGCGATGGCCTTACGGCATTCTGAGGTGTGTGGTGGGAAGTGTCACACCGCTCTCCGTTGCGATACGTCGCCAAGCAGTGAGGGGGCTTCCATGATGCCGTGCTGCCACTGGAAGGGATAAAATAGAAGGCTGAAGTGCAGTTACCCCTCGTGTTTCCGCATGCCGGTGTTACCACCACCGCCCTGCACCATGCGCATCCGAGCACTTGGGGCACGTGATGGAGACCGAAGGAATGCAGCACCTGTTGTCCGTATTGAGACTTCTGACGTCGGTATGGGGCAGGCGTGTTGGGATATTGAGATATGCATTGGAAGTGAGTTTTGTTATTTCCAGCATTAGTGCATATGATTTGCTGCCCGGGTTGCATATAATCCCTGCATGTTTGCGTGGCCTCACATGCCGTTGGTGTGCGGCCTGCAGCCTCACTTGATATCAGCTGATGTTGTTTGCTGTGAGTGTCATTGGGCTCACTTGTGTTTGTGTGTGTGTGCATGAATTTCAAGAAGACGTGGGATAATTCTCAGTGCAGTGGAAATATGCGGTGAGAGCGGTTTGTGTGTCAGTGTGGCTGGAGGATCTCCTAATGCGATTGAAGGGAGGCTGCGATGAGTGAGGAGTGGCGGCGTGCACTGTGGAGCGCAGGATGGAGCGGAAGCAGCACACGAGAGCTGAAGGCAAAACAACAGCACTGGAATTCCCAATGCCAGCAAGGTGTTGAGTGCACGGGAAGTATATTATTCTTTTGTGTGTTTCAAGAGGGAATTGTGCTTTTATTGGCATTCAGGCGGCAGCGTGAGAAATGTGCTGCCCTCTGCAGTGCCTCATTGTGCTGTGCCCATGTGTTGGAGTGAAGGAATTATGAAAGCAAGTGACAGTGGTGGGAGCGAGGGGGATGCGATGGAGCCACTTGATTGATTGGAGTTGGGAGGAGCACTGACTCTCCGTGGGCGGAACACCACTGCATACCGTTGGTGTGCATGGCTGCCTGCGCCATTGAGTGACTTCGCAGTGTGAGGGCAGTCACGTAATGTTGTCGCAGCACACACTCGAAGCAAGCACTGCGATATCAGATGAACCATATCGCCTCTCAGCGGTGCCTTAACTTCAGGTGGCTTTGGTTTCCTCAATGAGTGAAGTGGCTTTGTATGAGTGCCTGGAGGTGGGCTGTACTGCATGACTGTGAGAAGTAGTCGTCGCATATTACCAACTCGGAATGCAATTTGTTTGAGTGTTGAACTGCATGCCGTGCAACTGCACTGTGACTTATTCCTGTGAGCAGTTGGACGGAGGACACAGTTGAAAATGGTGTGCGTGCAGTGTTGGTAGCAGGGAGGAATGTGTGATGCCAGCTGACTTTGGCTGCACGCCCCTGCAACAAATGCTGCCTCCAGTGGTGTAATATGGCAGTGAGCTGAGGAGGGAAGGCCATGTGTGCGTGCGGTGTGGCAGTGCGAGTACGACCCATTTGTTACAGACACTTTTCTTATTGCTGCACAGCCACACCTTCAGAGCACTGATGTGAAGGGAAGGCCATTGCGCCCGAGTGCGTGACGCGGTGTGGCTTAACAATCTCCACGCCTGGCATTGGTCTGCCACTTTCTCATATAATCCACAATTCCCATTGAAGGGATGTTTATTCCCTTTGAATGTGTGGGTGTGTGCTTTATTGCTGTACGTTGCCTGTGTGTTTGTGCCACTGCTCACTCGCCCTCCCTTTCATTTCCTTTACTTTCCGATTGTACCCATTGTACTAAAGGTATAAAAGAAACACAAGCGGATTATAAAAATGGAAGGAGGGGTAGTGAAGCGGGGAAGAGATGAGATGGAAGGAGAGGCCGTTGCTCCTGTTGTGCAGGCTCCCGCACGTGAGGGAGTGACAGCTGCAAGTGATGCTGCCGTAAGGCATGCCGCTGTGAGACATGGGTATGCTTTACGGCCGAGTGGCAGATGGACGCTGGACAGCCCTGTCAAGGAAGTGTTGCTGGAGGACTGCGCTGGATTGAGTGACGTGAGCCTGCACGACTTCCTGATGAAGCACTTCAAGAAGACGTTTGGTGTGGAGGATACTTCAATGAGTGTGTTTATGGGGGATCCGACACTCTGTGTAAGTGATGAGGCAGTACTTAGGAGGATAACCAACTCCTTACCGTACAGGGAGTATGTGAGGGCTTATGAGATATATAATGCAATGAGGGAAGGAGTGGACAGGCTGAGCGCTAAAGGGATCTACTTTCTTCACCAGTGGGAAAGTGCGGCTGCCGCTAATGAGGTGGAGGACGTTGATATACATGTGAAGGGCAAGCTGAATGGTGCACTTGTCAATGCGAAGCGTAATGAAGAAGCCATGAGGGTTGGCAACGCACCCAGTGGCGTGGAGATTGATGGTGCGTACGATGCCGTATTCAACGCGAGGTGGAGCTATGTTGTGCGGAGCAGTGAGTACGACAAGAAGTGGCTTGGGATGGGTGTGCTGCGTGTGGCACCAGGAGAGCAGCCACACTTATGGTCCGAGGCGCAGGCAGATGTCCCGTATGATCCGAAAGAACTGTGGGAAGGCGATGTGGTGCCTGATGTGAGCGGGAAACTTGTGATGGCAGTTCTCTCGTCAGAAAGCGGATGGCCGTACGGATTTTTTCAGGGGATGATGTACGAAAGGAAAAAGTGGAATCGCTGACTGAGTACGATGCTGCGTGTGACGCCTACATCCGCAGGGAGAATCTGCGAGTGTGGCACATTGTTGAGAAGAATATCGGCATGTGGATGGAAAGTGGAAGAGTTGTGCGGCCATTTATTGTGATTGGCACGCCGGGCATTGGGAAATCCTTTGCCACCGGCTCCTTGCTGCTCTATCAACTGCTGCATTACCCGTCGGACGACCTGAAAGTGGTGGCTTACTTTGTGGAGGGGAAGGCGTATATTTTCCACCGCGAAGAGAGAAGGGTTGTGTATTACACGAAGCAGCAGGCCGCTGTGGATGAAATAGAAGACATGATAAGACGAGGCGTTGAAGGTTACATAATATTTGACATTAGTGAGAACAGTGTCCATATTGGGGACCTGCCCTATGCTTGGGGCATTGTCCTGATTTCATCACCCAACGTGAAGAAATTCCATGAATTTGCAAAGCGGCGGCAGAATACACTTCCCATTTACATGAACTGCTACGAGGATGCGGAGTTCAAGGCCGCGCTTGTGTGGGAGAGGAACTCGCAGTTGGTGAATAACCGAATTAGATTTGAAGATGTCAATGTCGAAAGTGACTGGAAGGTGCTAAAGGAGCGCATTGACATGGTGGGCCCGCTGCCGCGCTACGTGCTTGCAGATGATCCAGCCTACGAGGACCGTTTGAAAGGTGTTAATAATGCATTGGGATTGTTGCCTTCTGATGACTTCGAATATTACATGAGGGTGCTGGACAATCCGCATGAGTGGCATGAGGACGGCACCACGCACAAGCTAGTGAAGTTGGTGCGTTGCGAAGTGAAGGGTAAGGTTGAGTGCAGGAACCGAGTCACGTCCGTATATGTGCAGAAAGAAATCCACAGAAAAATGCTCGTAGCAAGCATTAAAGTAAGTCGGTTACGTGAAATACTTAGTGGTGCGCTGGAGAAGTGTGCTGATTTATTTGAGATTGCAGGACTTAGGGCTTTCATTGACAAGACCACCGTGGACACGCTGGTCAAGCACCTCGAGCACCTGCCCCGCGGAAATGAGGCAAAGCGTGAGTCAGTGCTCTGTCAGCGGGGTGCGAATGGACGCGTGCCCACGGCCCTTTCCGAGTTCGCGTCCGACAGTCCGAGGCAAAGCTGGTAACGGGCCGTATCTACAAGCCTCTGGCTACAAACTTCCCTCTTGTGGACGGCTTCTTTGTTGTGGAGGGTGTGGGACTCAAGACGATTGTCCTGGTGCAAGTGACCAAAGCGAAGGAGCACCACACGAAGAAAACCACAGTTAACGCCTTCCGGGGGTACATGGGAAAGTATTTGAGGACTGGGAGAATATTGAAAAGCTTACACCTGGGAACTCATTTACGTCCAACACGTGGATAGCACGGCTATTAAGAGGCGTCAGAACTGCGCCCCATCCGGGGATGCTGCTAATGATACGGACCTCGCCCTATGGGACAGGATCCACCAGTACCAGGTAACGCTAAGCGCAAGCATTGCTGCTGAACTCATAGATCGTGGCATCGGTTTGCTTCAAGTTCCGACAACCAGTGATACGTGAGATCACATTGTTTTTCTGTCTTGATCACTATCGCCTTTGCTCTATAACATTGTTAGTATTAATTTCTCTTCCGTTTGCGCGTTGCCAACAGTTTAGTCTTTTATTAAAATCTCCTCTCTGGTAGTACGAACTGCTTTCTACCCACACTGATAGTATTCTCTCGTTGCTTGTCTCCACAGCACAGAACCTTTGTGTGATGTATATTCCTACTTTAGTAACTGATATTTCGAGTGTGAGAGCGTATCGAAGCAGCTGTATTGTGTCCCTGTGTTTGGTGCTGTCACTTCATTCGAATAGGCATCTCTTCCCTCAGTACTCTCATTGCTTTCCTTTCTTCTCTCGATAGCTGTTTGTTGAGATGAGAGAGCGCCTGACTTCAATTGAGGAGTGTGTGCAGTGGATGGGGTCACCTCTGGCTGGTGGGTGTTGAACTGTCGCCCAGACTCAGGCGGGCTCAGTTGCCCCTCACGCACATCCATCAGCCCGGTCCCGTGAGCGGCGGTGGTCGTGATTGGGCTCTTCGTCACTGGCACACATCCTACGCCGGTCACACGGCGGGTCGCACTGAATTATTAGGGGCTGAGTGTCGCCGATGCATTTCCACAGCATTTGCAGCTGACGCTTTCCTGCGCATGTGAGAGGATCCAGAACAGACGATACAGCAGTTCCGTGCGATGCGCACTGCCCTGTTTATGTGGCTACGCAGTTGTGCTGTGGAGATTAACGTGACCAGTTGCTTCTTGCATTATTTCCTTTGCCGTGTCGCACGGGTATTTGCCCATGTTGTGTCTTAAATTTGCTTTCCCGCTGTGGGCGCATGAGCGTGCGGACCCAATGGACATAATCGTCAGTGCTTACTGCTTTCTTTGTCTCATGGGTTCCTACGCGTTAAAAGTTTTCCTTTCTCACACTTGTTGCATAAAGGGTGACTGTGCTCAGCGATGCTGCGACACGTAGGAGTGGCAGCGAGACGCACTGCTGTGCTGAGATGCCCGGGCGCTTGGGCACACGTTGGCACCTTTCCACAGGCTCCAATTCCCCTACAGCTCAGCCGGCGGACTGTGTTTCACAGCACTCAAGCGCTTCGTTCCGTCAGGAGTTATGAACAAAACCCACAATGGACGCTGGACAGCCCTGTCAAGGAAGTGTTGCTGGAGGACTGCGCTGGATTGAGTGACGTGAGCCTGCACGACTTCCTGATGAAGCACTTCAAGAAGACGTTTGGTGTGGAGGATACTTCAATGAGTGTGTTTATGGGGATCCGACACTCTGTGTAAGTGATGAGGCAGTACTTAGGAGGATAACCAACTCCTTACCGTACTGGGAGTATGTGAGGGCTTATGAGATATATAATGCAATGAGGGAAGGAGTGGACAGGCTGAGCGCTAAAGGGATCTACTTTCTTCACCAGTGGGAAAGTGCGGCTGCCGCTAATGAGGTGGAGGACGTTGATATACATGTGAAGGGCAAGCTGAATGGTGCACTTGTCAATGCGAAGCGTAATGAAGAAGCCATGAGGGTTGGCAACGCACCCAGTGGCGTGGAGATTGATGGTGCGTACGATGCCGTATTCAACGCGGTGGAGCTATGTTGTGCGGAGCAGTGAGTACGACAAGAAGTGGCTTGGGATGGGTGTGCTGCGTGTGGCACCAGGAGAGCAGCCACACTTATGGTCCGAGGCGCAGGCAGATGTCCCGTATGATCCGAAAGAACTGTGGGAAGGCGATGTGGTGCCTGATGTGAGCGGGAAACTTGTGTGGCAGTTCTCTCGTCAGAAAGCGGATGGCCGTACGGATTTTTCAGGGGATGATGTACGAAAGGAAAAAGTGGAATCGCTGACTGAGTACGATGCTGCGTGTGACGCCTACATCCGCAGGGAGAATCTGCGAGTGTGGCACATTGTTGAGAAGAATATCGGCATGTGGATGGAAAGTGGAAGAGTTGTGCGGCCATTTGTGATTGGGCATTGGAAATCCTTTGCCACCGGCTCCTTGCTGCTCTATCAACTGCTGCATTACCCGTCGGACGACCTGAAAGTGGTGGCTTACTTTGTGGAGGGGAAGGCGTATATTTTCCATCGTAAAGAGAGGAGGGTTGTGTATTATGAGGAGCAGCGGGTCGCTTTGAGGAATGTTAACGATATTATAAGACGAGGCGTTAAAGGTTACATAATATTTGACATTAGTGGAAACAGTGTCCATATTGGGGACCTGCCCTATGCTTGGGGCATTGTCCTGATTTCATCACCCAACGTGAAGAAATTCCATGAATTTGCAAAGCGGCGGCAGGACACGCTTCCCATTTACATGAACTGCTACGAGGATGCGGAGTTCAAGGCCGCGCTTGTGTGGGAAAGACACTGGAAGTTGGTGAATAACCGAATTGAATTGGAAGATGTCAATCTCGAAAATGACTGGAAGGTGCTAAAGGAGCGAATTGACATGGTGGGCCCGCTGCCACGCTACGTGCTTGCAGGCCAGGCGACGTTTGAGAAGCGCGTGTCAGAAGTGGAAACTGCTTTACGATTGATGCGTGACGAGCTCGGATATTACATGAGGGTGCTGGACAATCCGCATGAGTGGCATGAGGACGGCACCACGCACAAGCTAGTGAAGTTGGTGCGTTGCGAAGTGAAGGTAAGGTTGAGTGCAGGAACCGAGTCACGTCCGTATATGTACTGAAGGAACTCGCGAGGAAACTGCGTGCGGCACACCTTAAGGTAAACTTGATATATCACATACTTTGTGGTGCGCTGGAGAAGTGTGCTGTTTTACTTGAGGAGCTGAGCCTGGACATTTTTACGCTTCGGGAAGCAGTGGACACGCTGGTCAAGCACCTCGAGCACCTGCCCCGCGGAAATGAGGCAAAGCGTGAGTCAGTGCTCTGTCAGCGGGGTGCGAATGGACGCGTGCCCACGGCCCTTTCCGAGTTCGCGTCCGACAGTCCGAGGCAAAAGCTGGTAACGGGCCGTATCTACAAGCCTCTGGCTACGAACTTCCCTCTTGTGGACGGCTTCTTTGTTGTGGAGAATGTGGGACTCAAGACGATTGTCCTGGTGCAAGTGACCAAAGCGAAGGAGCACCACACGAAGAAGACTACAGTTAACGCCTTCCGGGAGTACATGGGGAAAGTATTTGAGGACTGGGAGAATATTGAAAGAGCTTACACCTGGGAACTCATTTACGTCCAACACGTGGATAGCACGGCTATTAAGAGGCGTCAGCGCTGCGCCCCATCCGGGGATGCTGCTAATGATACGGACCTCGCCCTATGGGACAGGATCCACCAGTACCAGTTAACACTAAGCTCAGACATTGCCAGTGAGTTCATAAATCGTAGCTGCGACACGCGTATGGCCTAAACCAAAAATGGCAGGTGACACCACACTGCCCCTCTTACTTGAGCACTATCGCATTTGCTCTATAGCATTGTTAGTATTAATTTCTCTTCCGTTTGCGCGTTGCCAACAGTTTAGTCTTTTATTAAAATCTCCTCTCTGGTAGTACGAACTGCTTTCTACCCACACTGATAGTATTCTCTCGTTGCTTGTCTTCCACAGCACAGAGCCTTTGTGTGATGTATATTCCTACTTTAGTAACTGATATTTCGAGTGTGAGCGTGTATCGAAGCAGTTGTATTGTGTCCCTGTGTTTTGTGCTGTCACTTCATTCGAATAGGCATCTCTTCCCTCAGTACTCTCATTGCTTCCTTTCTTTTCTCGCTAGGGCTTTTTGAGATGCGTGGCTGAAGGGTCCCAAGCGTGGATGGCTGCTGTGGCGGGCGCTTTATTGCCCTTTTGGCAAAGCGCAGCCGGTTCCATCCGACTTTGACTTCGAAAGGGCCGTCTGTAAAGGGAGGCGCCGAGTCGCTTGTCTCGCACCGGCTGGGAGTTAAAGTGGCGGCATCGGACAATTAATTTCGCACGGGGCATTCTTTGTGCCTTCTCTTTTTCTTCATTGCGTCCATTGACGCCCAAGGAATCATCCCACATGAGAGAAGTGGAGGAAATGAATCTACGCAAATTGCGTCCCGTGGCATGGTATTGTGGCGCTCAGCCATGGAGAGGAAAGCAGTGCTCACTAAAGTGCCATTGGGTGGAGATTAGACCAATCCACTTTACCAGTGGATGGTGATCGCGTCTCGCACGTTGGTTCAGAGGGATGTTAGGCACTGCGGTACCCAACACCTTCGCTAGTTGCTGTAGCGATTCACCGCACGAAGTCACCCCAAACGCCTCGCCGTTTACAGCATTCACACGACAGCAGTGGCTTCCCTGAGCAACAACACTCAGCCGCAGAAAACATATCAGCCACATATTGTAAGGAGCGACTTGAGCTGCACTACATTCAAAATAATGCGTTGAGGCACGCTCCAACCAACTCCACCCTAATCACTGCAAACGGACAACAGTCCAGTACCTTACACATTGTTGTAAAATTTTATATCCCCCGATAGTTCACATCACCCCCTCACCACCAAACAGTGACGTCACTAAAAGGCGTCTAACAAACCAAAAAGGAATTACAAGGTCTGAAATGGCACAAATAAGAGCAATAACGCAGAACAATGACATAGTGCGTTGGTACGAAACACTGCACTACCGTGAAATGTTGAAATAGTGTCAAATACTGCATTATTTGGAGATGATGCATTGTTGAGATGTGAATGGTAATATAAACTTTCGCTGTTTAGTGCAGCGGAGTGCTCTGATTAACTTCGAACTATTCTGGCCATTCCTATATTCTTACGTTTTACTCACTTGAAGTGCTTTACGTTTTAGAAATGTCTTGGTGAGTTGATTTCCAGAGTAGAAACTTTGAAGAAAAAAACGT